>JARHVA010003499.1:1285000-1355000 GCA_037957365.1 Torreya grandis | reverse complement strand
TAATTTTTATTTAAGTGTTTATGTGTATGGCCTAACTTATGATTTATATGGCTAACTGGGCTAACATGTTATTAAGTTTAATGGGTTTGTTGTCTATGTTGTGTCTTTTGTAAAGAGTATCTCACATTTAGGCATTTCCAAAACCATCCTAGAGTTCATTATTGCCATAGATCATTATTACACTCATCTAGAGCACTAAACAGAAAGGGTATAAGTCATCCTAGCCTTCTAAAGGTAACTTCAATAAACCATTTTATATGAATGATCCAAGGAAATAAAATTGTTGAGAGCCATCTATATGTCGTTATCCCATTATCAAAGAGGTGACATCATCATGGACCATTGGAAAGATACTTCTAGTCAAGTGGAACATTAAGATTCATAAACTTGTCATCTTCCTACTAACCCATGGATCAAAGAGAATAGTACAATTGATCACAACTCAACCATCATCAAAACATTAAAATGTAGACACATTTCCTTCAAATACACATGAGAAATCATAATTGACACCACTTGTAAGTCTAAAACAACATAAAAGAGATATTTTTCATATTAAGATGAGTAAACATCTGAAAACATGTGAAAGAAGTGACATGGCATAAAAAATAATGCAAGTTAGTTTTATTATTTCCAAATGAAAAAATAAATTATGAAAAAGTAATGAAATCCTTTATATACATTAATTTACATTAGAAAATGAATGTGTGCATTAAATTCTCAAATTTTACACAACTAAAGCCATATTTTTGAATTACAAATCCTAGTTAATTAGATTGCTTTCAAATATCTAAGTCCACATTGTAAATATATAACTCTCTTATGATGAATAAATTTTTGAGTTTTCACATAGAAAAGTATTTTTGAACTAGATATTCAATGGAAAACATAGCTCATATTCTAGTTCCCTCTACATACTCTATTTTAGGGTTGACTAAATTTACAAATACATCCTTTGATTTGTTATCCCTGAATCAAGAATTTAAGCATTATTTTATCATTTATGATGTGTTCAAGGCATCCAAGCCTTATATAGCTAGGTACTATAGACACCTAAATCTAGCCACCAATAATCTCTATTCAAGATTTTGACCAGTTTCCACCAAAGTGCACAATTTGGCCTTAAAACACTAAAACACATTAAATGATGTGAAACTAACATATTCAAGTGTTGATTTTGGCTAGAGTATCATTAAATTTGGTAGTGTAATCTATGGACTAGCTAACTTTGATCAAATCATTTTGAGTCAAAATTCCAAATTTGCACCTAGGTGCTCTAGATTGTTATTTTCTATGAAATGTCTTGCACAAGACATGTGCCTTTTTTATTTGTTGTTGGTAAATTTCTAAATTGGATAATGGATCCAATTCATCTAACATCACATTATAATTCCAATCTATTCAAAAATTTTACCAATAAGAAGGCATTCTAATCAATTTGAGTAATTTGTGCACAAAGTGCTTAATCATGCTTAAGAGCTAGGTAAAACAAGTTAGAGCCTAATTAATAATTCCATGGAAACATGTTAAATAATTATTTTTAGAAATTAATATTGAATATCTACATCATTAGGTGACCTCATTTATTGATAAGGACATCCCTAGGCCATAAATACCACAAATATCAAGATTCATTCCTCTCATGCCTAATCAATGCCCTCCATACCTCTTAATTTCTCCTCTATCCAAAATGTTGATGAGCCTATATATGAATTGTAATTAAAAAATTGGATTAATCCTTATCCAAACATCTCAATCCTGAGATGGATGGTTCATGTTGATTCTACCCATTTGCAAAAATCTATAAATAGGAGGCCTTACTACATGAATTTTAAGTCTTGATAATGCAAAGTTATAATACACAAACGATTCCAAAAGATATTGAAATTAGTTTTAACATGCCAAATTTATTCCAATCCAAGCCAAGCCAAATCCAAAGGTGCCAAGGAGAAGAGGATATATACAAGCCTCTTTTGATGAAGATTCCATGAGCACAAGCTCAACAAGCCACTACTAAAAAAGCATTTGGAGCATCCAAGGAAGGTGAAGTATTCTTGTTTTTCCTTAATTTTTAGTTGTGTTTGTCATTTTTTTTTGTTATTAATCTCACCCTAGTAACTAGGTATGAAGGTGTTAGTTTAGTATGTTGTTTGTCAATTTTCTTTGTTCATTTTATCACTAACACAATACTAATATCCTCTTTTTAGTAAAATTCCTATTTCACATGTACCATTTAACCATCTTTTCATAAAGATACATAGATTAATTACCATACATAAAAAAATGGGTCTCTACAATGTAGTGGCCATACTAGACATAATTCCATGCATAGACATCTTATCTTATTTATTTATCAATGGTAAAATTTATGGAAAAAATTACTACAATTCAAGTTAAGCAAAACACCAACTTCATATATCAGTGGAAATGCTTTAGATAATTATTATATATTTATGGTGCTTGAGATGACATATATTAAAGATATGGTGAGCATGTGGTTTCTCAAAAATAATTTTAACATCAAGTTGAAGGAATGGGATAATAACCCAAGAAATTTTGTAGTCCAAGGTCCCACATCTGCCATTCCTATTATTCTCTTCAATCTAAGGGTAAGAATTTTTATTGCCCTTTTGAATATAATATATGGTTTTTATACTATTTATTATGTAAATGAGATATGGGTCCCTCTGTTGGACATGATTTTTAAATTCAAATAGATCATAACAATTAGATTAATCATTAGCTCCAACTTAATTCTCAAAATCAACAATCTTGGAAGTTTTTTGGATGGAAATTTTATATGATGTCATACATAGTGGATACTATAACTACAATGGTCCAATCACCATTTTAGTAACTCTATGAAACATCCACCAAGTATCCTCAAAACATGATATCTGATGAATTCAACATTCTCCATCTCTTTAGGTTTAGGAAGAACATGAAGAGGTCAACCAAAATTGTTTACCATACAATTTATTAAGCTATTTATGAAAATAGTATGCTTATATTATCTGATAAAATAAATAATTATAGTAAAAAAATGTGTGACTATTGGTTATATACAAAGTGTAAAATTATTAGAATAGTAGGTATTAAGGAACAACATTTATACCTAGCAAGGATTGTGCCTGATAAAGTTTATAAGTATGAAATTTATCTCAATTAGTAGAAAGTGTTGACACCAATATAAGGAATTAAAAAAAGGTAGTTGTCCATTTGATCCCTCTTAGTATTGGTAAAATGTAATATACAAAATGGTAGTACCTAAAAACTATTTAGAAAATTAGGACACAATATGGATTCACATGGGCACCCTACAGATAATGGGACCTTAGAAGGAATGTAAGAGCAAACCAGAAAAAATATGGAATAAAAATTAGGATCAATTATGTTATCTAAACTTATGACCATGATGACATATTTATTAACGATGAAGATGACTCTGAAGTGGCCATAAAGATGCATAGGGCCAACATGTCCATGATTGTGGTGTAGAGGATCCAATACATTTTTTTTTTTTTTTTTTTTTAAATTTTTAATTTTTTAATTTTAATTTAATTTTAATTTTTATTTTAATTTTATTTTAATTTTATTTTTTTTATTTTAATTTTTTATTTTTTATTTTTTAATTTTATTTTATTTATTTATTCTTTTTTTAATTATATTCTTTTTTATTTTTTAATTTTTTATTTTTTAATATGTTCCTACTATAACCAAATAATATTTTAAAAGGATTGAGAAACGTGAATGGGTTTATACACCCATCCATAAATCACCTCTTTGAGTAGAACTAAGAACACAAGCATAAGTTGGACCATTTGGTGTAGCTCATGCTAAAGAAAGAGTGGAGATTCCTCCAGCTTCCCCTATACATACCATCACTACTATTTCTCCACAACACATTATTGAAGAATAGAGGCAACAAATTCCAAGTGGGGAATCTAGTGTATTTTATAAGTTACCTTTTCTTCCACTATCTATAACACAACAGGTACCTATCCTTATATTATTGTCTCATGTTTCAATTACTTCTCCTCCTTTATCATCACCATTATAAATTCCCTGATCTCCTTGTAAATCATTATCACCATCCATCTTTCCACTAGTGGTGATTTCCATTCCCACTCCATCACTATTTACTACCACTACAATCCCTTCATCTCTCATTCCACCTTTAATTAGGCCACCTTATATTACCACTAAACCAATACTTACCTATAAAAGGAAGCCCAATATCCATCTCATTTATCCATAAAATTTGGAAGTGAATGAAGAAATAACAAAATTACCTAAATAGAGGGAGGGTAGAAGAAGGGTCCCCTAAAGATTAGACCCTTATCATGGTCTTGATAGTGAAGAGGAAAAGAGAAGGATTGAAAATGAATAAGACTAGTTCTCTAAGACAAAAATTCAAGAGTCATCATCCATTAGTGAGACCATAAAATTTGATTGAGAGAATGAATGGTTGTCAGAGGAAAGTGCTCAATCAGGGGGAATAGAGTTGATATTAGGATCTGAATAGGTCAACCAAAAGGACACTAGTTTGGTATCTACTAGATTATTTTTAGATGAAAATTGAGATGCAATGGGAGAGGCATAGTCATAACTACAATCTACAATATAAGGGCCAATCATAGCCACATCTCCAAGCTCTCCACCTCAGTTCATAATAATGTATACCGTATTAAATATCACTCTAACTATTCTTATTTTGGTTGTATGTTATTTAGGTTCACATTCTTTGATAACTTCCTTAATTTATACAATTTCAACTAGTGTGATATATTCTTTACATTATTTACATTTTTTGTCTTCTTTACATTAAATAAACCAACCCCATGATGCTAATTCATTACCAATTTTTACCACTACAGTCAAACCTATTTGTATGTATCATATGGCCACTACTATTATGAATGTTGGATTTGCATATACTTCTATTACTAATTATTTTCAAAATTAAGTAAGCACCTAGTTAACTATTCCTTCTTTAGTGTAACCATCCCTCAATCCTCTAGTCCGAGCCAAAGGGTACATTTTAAAAACATAGTGTATAATTCTATTTCTTTTACATAAGTCACCCATCCCAGTTTATCTACATAAATATAAATTACCATTGGCCAAGATACATAGATAGAGGCCCATATAATTTTTGTACATAAGTTAGAAGGGAAGGTTAAGTAAATCATAGACACACCAGTCTAGAAGAAGGTTATTATCTAGAGGAAATATATTTCTCTATCTCCTATAATATGGACATCTTCACTAAATACTATGCTAAATATAGGTTAATCCATTTTAATTACTCAAGGATATTATCGACCTCACCAAGCTCAAGAAACATAAGTCCAACCTACATAATAAATAAAGCAATAAGTTGACCTGAATATTCCTTTATGGATCAGGTAATTACAATAGGAAGAAGAAACTAGAAGATAGGACTTGGTGATAACTGAGAAACCTATAGTTAAATTCCATTTTGATAGGTAGATAATAACTTGATATAAGTTAAGAGGAAAAGTATGATGGCTAAATCATAACAAATATAGATGGATTAGAGATAAGATATCTTCTTTCTAATTAAGAGAAGAAATTTAAATATTTTAGACCTTGATATGATCAAATAATATCCTTATGGTTTTGTGCACATAATAGATGGGTGATCAAGGAAATGTTTAGGAGTTTTTATCAGGTAGTGTAGACATAACTAGATGTAAGTACCATCCAATCCCATTAATAAACAGTAGATAATTTATAATGGATGTCAAGTAATTTATTTGATATCATTACTTTAATAAGATCCACAAAGGCTACCTCAAAACACAAATGGGGAGACATTATTAAATTATTTAATAAAATAAATGATGTTTATGTAAAATTACATTTTATAAATGATGCTATAATAAATAAGGATAATGCCCAACTCCATTTAATGATAACATTTAAGGTTTCCTAGGAACACAAGTACATTGTTATAAAAATGGATTGTATAATTGAATGGAATGAGGAAATTTGGGCTTTGGTCCAATAATTTTACAAGGAGAGGTAAGTTATCTATATCCTAACATACTTAAGATTTGTTCATATAATCACTCCACAATGGTAATTATTGCCCAAGCCCATTTTTTAAAAGCTTATGCAAGTAACATTAGACAACTTCAATCAAGATATTAAGGGAATTGTTTATAGAATTAGTGATGAACTAATGCAATTGGTTAATTTTTAAAGAGATAACATTATTAGGACTAATTCACTACACTTTGGGGTTAGAGATGCATTATATATAGATAATAAATTGATGAATAAGCTTCCTTAGTTATTCAAAAGAGATTTGCTCAACTTTGAGACCATAGAGATCAAATTACATTTGATTCGTGCTCTTTAACTTTATATGGAGGTTTATAAACAAGTAACTATGGTATCAGGTGTTATTTCAACCCCAGCTATGAGTACTTATATTCCCAAATATACATTGGTACATAACTAGACTAGACAAACTTATGTCCCACTTTCATCAACCAATTTAAGCTCATCATTAACTCTTGTACCTATCTTTGTTGTAGCTTCATTTTCATCCATATCAGTTTCTACATTTGCATTGACATAGGTTAAATTATTCTAGTGGTACCACATCATCACATCCCAATTATACATATATACTTGCATAGTTTAGTTTAAATGGAAATGTTAGTTACAAATTTATGTAACATGTATATATTTTATTTTTGGATGAATAATTATATTCTAAATGATTAATGTTTTAAATGCATACATTGCATGAGATTAGCATACAATGTTATTTTTGGACTTGTATTTTTAGACTACACTTGAGAGATGAGGCCTTCCCCATCCTAATCTTATTTATACTCATATCCTCCTATTTCACATGAAGGAGAATTTTAGTTGTTCATATTAGGAGAAAATTCTAAACAAGTTCTATAATTTTAGTCTTTATGTGCAAATATTAATTTTTCTCCAAATTTTGGATTATGTAGGAAGTGTTATCATTATGGTTTCTTATTATTTAGTTGTGTATGAGTTATATTTTATTTAAATTCATTCATATTAATTTTTTAGATGATTTAAACACCTTCTACATAAAATTCATAATACCCCTTTACAGAGGTGTTATTATATTATAATAAATGTGTAACCTTTGATTTCATGTGTGTAAGTATGTTTTAATTTAGTTCCATTTTAATCTTAAATATTTTTATTATTGGTGTGATAGAGTATATTACATCAAATAATAGTATATGATCTCTTTACCAACTTAAATTCAAGTACTGGTCTTGAAAGGTTTCATCTAATGTGATCCACAAGCCTCATTTCCTTCCCTACCTTTCCTTATTTTCTGAGTTTATTTTAAAGTCCCACCAACCTTAGTTAGAACCATCATCAGTCCACCCATATCAATTAGATATATTCTCACCCATATATAATTCAACTATGGTAAATAATCTTCCTCATTCACCATTATTCCACCAATAAATTATTTATACAACCCAATACCCTACAACTCATGCCTTCGAGTGAGTACATTTTCATTGATCATAAAACATTAGAGTCTACATTTTAAAAGTATCTATTGTGTGCATAAAACCAACATCAATGAATATGGAATGCATTCCATATCTTACATGTGGACATCAATCAAAGGAGGAATAATGTCAAGTAAATCAAGAGTAATGTATCAATTAAGTTAATGCAATAATATGATGAAAATATGTCATGGGAGCATTGAAGAGATGGTAAATAATGGATATTTTCCACATCATTACCTTTAAAATATTTAATTAATTATGTTCATATTATAAGTTTAATTTTCACCCTTGGAGAGGGTTCTTCAGGCCCTTTCCAATTGAGCTATAAAATGGGAAAAATCCCAGGGTGTGGGTATCCTCTAATGGGGTTGAACCTCCAAAGAAGGTTGAATTATTCTTGATTCTCATATTAACTAATTATTCATAGGGAAAAGGTTTAGATAGAGGATAATTTTTCCTAATAAGGATAAAAGGGTGATGCACCAAAGTTAAATAGACATATATGCTTGAACATGCACTGGATCAGCAAAAGACAATTATGGCTTACTCAATCTCACTAATTACATAAGTATTTCATAGAAGAGGGTTAAAATTAAAACATTGATATAGACCTATAATCTATTTTGAAAACACCTTCAAAGAGGCAAGCAAAAGGATAACAAACTAGGAAGAATCTCCTTCACAAATTCACCATACACAAGCATACTAAGCACTGATTAAAGAAAATAGATAGGCCAAGAGTTGATCATATTACTTTAAAATATAGTTCTAAAAATATTTTGATAGGGTTTAACCATATCAAATGAGCAAAATTTTTCAATATTCTCGATGAGTATCCTTGTCTTAGAAAAGAAAATGTTAAATTTGAAGAACTGAAAACCCCTTAAATTGGAATGAGATCAGGATATATAGGAAAAGAGAGAGAGAGGATGTGGGAGCATGCCATCAAGAAAAGAATAATGGTCATTAATTAAAATTTATCCACCACCTTTTTCTCCATAGAAAATGAATACATTACTGCTTTTTGGATTAATCACAACATTACCTATGGCTTATTGAGTGAGAATGTTCCCAAAGGTTTTGAGGATGAATTTAATGGTTATAGTTGTAGTTCCCATCACTAGAACTTTTATTTGATCTTTCATGCCATCTCTCACCTGATGATAAAACATCATGCTCATGTATATGATTGAGTCATGGATATGTGCTTCTTAGGTAGTTACTTGTTGAGACTATGGCCATATTGAAGGATGAATATCCTTTGTATTAGTCACTTATTTGGTCCACTTTCATATTTGGATCATAGGTCTCTCCTATAGGTATAAAAATAATCTAAGGTCATTGGTTTTCATATTAATTAATATATATGGTAATTTTGTCGATGCTCGGTCCCTTTCTCAACAAGTTGTCACCCTTATGACCTATATTAGGTCTAAAATGACCTATTTTATCTCTATAGAACTTTGTTGGAAATTCTTGATCCTTATTCTTAACCTAGCTCAACTTGGGTCAAGATAAAGCTCAACTTCATGTATTTTTCACCAGATAAAGTTTATTCATTTGCTTTGCTTGAGTCAAAATACAACATCAACATTAGTTGAAGATGTCCTAGCTCAGTCTTTTATTTATTGGCTATCAAAAATGACTTAGGTCATTAACCTTTCGACTCCCTCTATTGATCCTCATATGATAGGTTGAATATGTACCATTAGATCTTATAAACCCATTATCTTATCTTTACCTTCTCACCATTTTATTTGATCGAGGGAGTCAAGAGTTAGACACTTATCAAGATTGCACTTAGTTGGGGACTCTTTCAATTATTTTTGAATCATAAAAACTATTTTTTGAAGCTTAGCTTTGACATATTAACAAACATCCAAGGATTTTCAAATCCAAATGGATAATTGATAGGTCTTGAATTTGACATCTACATGACCATCAATTGATGTCTTCACAAATGTATTTTATGTCTTATAGACCATCAACCTTTAGACCCCAATGGATGACTAATGATTTTGAAATTTGCGATTTACATGAATGTCACTATACTTCCTATGCATTTTTCTTGCAGTAAATAATTATTTTAGACCTTGTGTTTTGGCCTTTTACTGTGGGTTATTTTGCTATGAACTAATTCTTATTTTCTTTGTATCTCAACCACTTTATCCAAAGTAATTTATCAGTGGCTCTTTTGCATCAGATAAAATGTACAAGGAAATTGTCATGGGATAATTTCCTAAAATAATTAACTCTACCTTTACCTTTGCCTTAAATAATTTCTTTTAGATAAAATATCTAAAATAATCATGTCTTCAAGACTTGTGTATCAGACAAAATGTTTGAAATAAGTTGACCTTCAAGGAGATTATCATGGGATAATTTTCATAAAGTATTTGCCTTTTGGCCTTTTTGAAAGTCTTTTTCCCTTTGAAAAGTGCCCTTTGGAACTTTAAATAGTGCCCTTTAGATCTTTGAAAAGCTTCCTTTGAAACTTTGAAAAGTCACTTTTCCAAAAGAAATATCCTTTGGGATTCTTGAAGAGGACACTTTACTGCTAGAAAATCCTTTAGTATTTTCACAATTGGTCCCCTTTCTTAAATAAACGACCCTTTGGGAAACATTTTTGGGACCTTTTGGTAAATAATAGTACCATTTATAAAAAGTGTTTAGGTCACTTTGCCACAAAAAGACATTTTGGTAAAAACTATAAGACACTTTATTTGAAAAAGTGACCTTTGAGTTCTTTGTATTAGAATACTTTCCTATTAAAATTCTCTTCAAAAAAATTTCATTGGTCCATTTTCCCCAAAGAAATGCCCTTCAAATTTTTTTTCAAACATTCTCTTGAAAGAAAATATCATTTTGGAAAATTATGCAGACAATTTTCTTGAAATAAATATGACATTTAGATTTTATTTTTTAGGTTCTTATGAACTTATGATTGAACTGTAAATTGATCTTTGAAGGCTAAAACACTATGAAAATATATTTAGAAACCTAATCTTTGCAACTATAGACCTATCCCCTAGAAAAAGGCAAGATACACTTTTAACAAAGCTCAAACTATTTTAAAATCTTTGAAATTCGTATGATCTATTTGGTGTATTAATTTCATCTATAAATCCTATCCAATCCTTGCCCCATACTTGATACTTAGGAAACTACACTATGTCTAGGCAAGCTTGGTATGTGGGCCAAAAATGGTCATCATCTTTGGCAACTAACAAGGAAGCTTTCCTACTATGCTTTGAGAACCCAAACCATTTGCCTTATCTAGTCCATTGGGCATGGAGTCATTAGCTACTAAAACTAAGTTAAACCTCTCTTAAAGTAATAAGGATAAAAAAATGAAACAAAACAAAATTGCTAAGGTATTTTGGAAAAGGAAACAAAAAAATAGAAAATAAATGTGCACAAGCAGTTAGAGGAAACCATAAAACTATTATAACATGTATAATATGTTACAATAGATACAATGTTATTCAATAATAGGTATTTAAATGAATTTTGTTGACTAGGATGGGTAATACCTCTCCATCTAGTTGGACAAGATGAAAATTATTATGTTATTTTCATCCATGGATCAAATAAGGACCACTCCACAAGTTGTCAAACGTGGTATGGTTGCCTATTTTGGCCTTATTTGAGTCCCATTTGAGGACTAGGTCCCCTTCCTTAAAGCTCCTTATTGTATATCTTTTTTCAAAGCCCTTTTGACCTGAGCTGGATGTGACTCCAAAGTTTTATAGTAAGGTCCCTAATTTCTTCTAGCTCCATGACTTCTATCATCCTCACATTCATGGGCTCATCCTCTATCAACTCAAGATGATGGGCTAATTCTAATACATGCAACTTAAGGGAGATAGGCAATTTGGATTCCCTTCCATACATAAGAAAATATGGATAATTACTAATGTAAATTTTAGGATTCACCCTATCAGCCCATAAGGTTCTCTTTATTTTGGTGTGCCATGTTCTTTTATTCTCTTTTATGGTCTTCCTAATGATCCTTAACAAATTCTTATGTGAGGACTCTGCTAGTTCATTTCATTAAAGATAGTAGTTAGAAGAGGTCTTGAGGTAGATGCCTAGCTTGAGATCCCACTCACTTATCTTCATACCAAGTAATTCCAGTCCATTATTATAAATTATGATGGTTAGTGCACCAAACCTGGTCATGAGGATATCCTAAAAACCTAAGAATATATCTTCACGAGCCTCCTTCAAATCAATGGCTTCTACTCACCTAGTGAAATAGTCATTTGAAGTGAGAACACATTTATTACCTAAAATAGATGGTGGATTGATCATCCCTATGATTTGTAACCCATATCACATGAAGGGTTGCTCTACTTGAATTGAATTGAGTAGAAGGGCTACTAGTTTTTACTTTCCTTCAAAGAAGGCACACTTATGGCACTTTATAATTAATGCATGAGCATACTTGATAAAATTTGGCCAATAATAACCAATCCTCACTACCTTTGTTTTGGTGTTTTTAGGTTCAAAATGATCTCCTACTGGTCCATCATATAACTAATCCAAGAGTTTGGTCACTTGGTCATCATCTATGCATCTAAGGAGTACCCTATTGAGTTCCCTTATAAAAAGAACACAATAAACTAATGCATAAGGTATATATTAAATCCTAAAATTCCTTATTTTAGATTTATTGAAATCTTGGGTGCATTCTCCTATTGTCAAGAAGTGATCCATATATTGAAGTAATCTCTTTTGAAATGGAGGTATACCTACTTATGAGTTATCTTGAGTCACCAAAATAGCTTCTTTATATTCTTGGAGGTCATTAACCATGTGTTCACATAATCCATTTCCACTAGCCATATTGGTTACCTTGATCTCTATGTCATGTTATATGGCATTCATGATCTATCCTACTCTCTTCTCATTCAAATCCTTGTTAAGGAGGAAATCCATAAATCTATGATGGGACACCATAAGATGGATCCTGATAGTGGAGAGCATGGGTATGAACTTCTTGAGGATTCTAAAGGCTGAAATAACTTACTTCTCAAAGAAAGTGTACCTCACCTCATATCTTTCCAACCCTTGACTAAAAAAGTTAATTAGCTACTCCATTGCTTCACCATTCTTCTACATTAGCAAAGCTGATATGTTATCAATGTTAGCAAAGGTATACAAGATCAAGTCCTTGGATAAATAAGGATTTAAGAGTGAGGGTGCTTGGGAAATGGCCTACTTGATGGCTTTAAAAGTTATCTTACCTTAATCAGAACAAGAAAACACTTGGATCTTCTTTAGTATGGTGGTGATAGGCTTGACTAGGTTTGTAAACCTAGTTAAGAACCTTCTTATAAAGTTGATCTTCCCAAGGAAGCTCTATATCTCATTTTTATACTTTATCATGGATATAGCTAAGATAACACTTACTCTATTAGGATCAATGGATAATTCCTCTTTTGAAATAATATGACCCATTAGTTTGCCTTCATACATAGAAAACAAACATGTTTTAGGATTTAAATAGATCCCATACTCTCTACATCTCTAGAATATCAACCTTAGATGGTTCATCTACTCACTAGAATTTTAGGAAAAGACTCTAATGTCATCCAAGTAGATCAACACCATTAAATTTATCAGTCCTTGGAAGGCTATGTCCATTTTTCTTTTAAAGGATGCCCTAGTATTAGACAATATAAAAGGTATCTTTTCATAAACAAATGTTCCCCACTTGGTGGTGAAGGTAGTGTTGTATTGGTCCTCTTCTCTTACTAGTACTTTATTTATAACCTGAATATCCATCTAAGAGAGAGAATAAATATGAACCATTAACTACTTATAGGAGTTTATCCATGGATGGCAATGGGTAATGATCCTTCAAAGAGACTCTATTGAGATCCATGAAGTCCACACATAGTCTGATCTCCCCACTATTCTTTCTAATAGGTATTAAATTAGCTATCCATGAAGAGTTCTTGATTGGGAATATGATCTTAGATTCAATAATATTGGTCAACTCCTTTCTCATGATCTCTTCAATATTAAGATTTATGGGCCTCTTCTTCTAGCTAACCAGCTTGGCATTAGCATCTAACTCTATTGTGTGTTGTGCCAGATTAGGACCGAAGCCCCTTAGGTCATTATATTTTCAATAAAATATATATGCATATTCCTTACAAATATCTATGAAAATATGACTTTCATCTTTAGTTCTTACCTTTATAATCTTGAGGATCTTATAGTCAAAGATAAGAACTTTTTCATAGTTCTCTTTATTAGTTAACGTTACTACTTTATCCTTCCTCATATGGTCCCCTTCATGAAAGAGGCCTTCTAGAGTGACTAGCCCTTTTAGAATCTTATTAGACCTTAATTGAATAATTTATTTTTCATATTGATGTTATAATTTTTCTTGGTTGAGGGAGGATAACTCTACTTCTTACTACAAGAAACATGCAATCTATTTGTCATTTTCAAAGACATGCTAGTGATCTTCATTATCTAACACTGATGGTTTTACTACCACTTTAACATGTGGTTGAAATTTGGTCCTTTTAAATTCATTAGGGAGGTCAAAATGATCCCCTACAATTTCAATTCTATCAGCATGTTGATTTTAGCCTCTTGAAATTGATTGGATGTTGAAAGCCTCAATGTTCTCAATTAGGTCCCACGCTCTATGTTTGTATGACTTTATTAAAGGGTTCTTTATTGAATTCTAACCTATGACCTAGTGTACAACCAATTTACTATATCCATAGACTTGCAACTTCTTGATATTTTTCTTAATATCCCATTAAAGGCCATGGATGAGACCCTCATATTCTATTGCATTATAGGAGTAGCTGCATTTAAACCCATATGAAGAGAAGTGTTTACCATTTGAATGGGATATTAGCATAATGCCTACACTAACCCTATAGTTTCTCTTTAATCCATCAAATAAAAACTTCCATAGACCAATAATATCTTATTGAGTCTTCGTGAGGGATGGCATGCACTGATTTTCTTCATGTAAATAGTAGACACCCAATTCCTTTTCTTCAACACCTTCTAAGGGGTCTACCAACTAGTTGTCATTCCATAAATTATCAAGGCACATGTATGGTACCTCTTCTAGAAGCATGTTTATATCCTACCCCATTGAAAATTCATCCTCATTAATGATGGTGTAATTGATGTTGACATTATCTAGTTCATAGGGTTTAATATGGAATTATGGAATTGACTCAACTTTGATTGACACTTTGGCCCCATACCTTGTCCTAAATGCCATAAAACCAATTTATTGCAAGATATCCCCCTATATTTTCTTTTATTTCTCTATATAATCATAATGCAAAGTGATGAATCACATCCAATATCAATACATCTTGAGCCATCAAAATTCTAGGATAATACTGCAAGGTCATATTGAGGTCCCTAATTATACCATATAGCTTGGTAGAAAAACCATCACAATGCAGCACTCCTTTGGAATATGCTTCATATTTTAGGCCAAGTTTATTAGCTGTGGACTTTGGCATCATTGAGGTACTAGCCTCACTATCCACTAGGTAATTATGCACTAGAGAGTTGTCAATGACCATTAAAATATAGAAGGGAACATGCTTGACTAATTTACCTAGTTGCAATTCATTTAGCCCTTTGTCCACATTGGCAAGAACTTCATTTGCCTTACTTGTTGTCTTGTATATAACACTGCTCTTTGATAGTCATTATTGAAGGATGTCTACCTGGTTAGGCATGGAGAGCATATCCCACATGGGTACACTCATATTTGACTTTTTCATTTGTTTAGTGATGTTGATGGGTGAACCACCAACATTTTCTTGTGCTTTAGGATACACCACTATTTTTTGTTGAATTGGTGAGCCTTAAGGCATAAAAATATTCTCTTACCTCTAATTCCTTGGAGGTACTAGAATCTTTGGAGTGATAATAAGTTCATTTCGCTTTTTTAATGGAGTAATGGTGGGAATCTCTTTGACTACTCCCCAATTAAAATCCATGTTCTTTATTTTAAATCTTATGTTTGTTGCCACTATAATATAGGCTTAGATATAACTACCTTGATAGTTGGTTGCATAACACTCTTCTTATTTATAGTTCATCATTGCATCCTTTGGCTAATTTGGTCTCAAATTAGACCCTTGACATTATGGAGGCTCCTTTGACTTACTCACCATAGGTATCTCTGCATTTTGGGCCATGAGAGCTTGGTTGTATCTAAAATTATCATCTTGTTTCCATTAATCATTGAAGGCTTCATTAAGGCCAATATTTAAGACAATATGTTTCCTAAAAGATTGGTTCTAAGGTATGGTTCTCTCTACTTCTTGGGTCACATTATTTTGAACTGGTACTAAGGAGTTAGAAGTATTAGCAATATTAGGGTTGTAGTTATTCTACCTATGTTAACCATGTTGGCCTTATCCTTGGTTTTATCCTTAGCCTTAACCTTGGTATCTCCCTTTGTATAGTGGTTTATTTTCTTGAAAGGCCTACTAATACAGTTGATATAAACTTTGATAAAGCTTATTGAAATTTTTCTGCCTTTTGGCATTTACTAGATCATTCCCCAAGGACTGAAACATGCTTTTGAGCTCTTGAAAGATCTTTTACTCTAGTGAATCATTAGATCCACTAGTGTAAGATTTATCTTATTTTGGTACATGTATTTTAGAAATTATTGGTGTAGGAGAGATGCCATCCAATAGAGGGATACAAATAAGAACTGGTTTAATTTCAAGAAATAAGGGCGTTGGTGTTCTGGGTGTAATCTTGTCAACTTGAACCAAATAATTTTATACTTTTATGGCCACTTAAAAATAATTTATAAGTATATTTCCTCCCATTAATTAGATCATCACTACTATGTCACTATTTAAAGCCTTTAGATAATATAGGAAGGCAAGGTTAGGGGTTGGTCTAATTGTGACTGGGATTCTATCCCAAGTTTTTTGGAATCTTTTGTTGAAGTCTTTCATGAATCCATGATGAGCTCTCCTAAAAGTATTTAGTTTCTCTACAAGTGATAAATGGTCACTTTTGTCCTCAAATATTTTATGTAAGGCCTCCCCTAATTGGTCACATATTTTAATGAAACTAACATCAAGGCCTCTATACCAATCTAGGGCATTTCCTTTGAAAGAAGTATCTAACAACCTAGTAGATATATTTTATTTAGTGACATTACGGATATTGGAAAATTTATCTATGTCCATGAGGTTCTCAGAGGGTATTGTAGCTTTGTCTGTAATGTAATAGGGAACACTTATAATGGTTATAACCAGGATAGGATCATAGTGAGTAAGGGCTAGAGGTATTTGGCCATTAAAATCAATAAAACCTTTAGGGAATACCATGGATATGAAAGGGGTTAATAAAGGTCTTCTTGAAGGGGGTAGGCATTGAAAATGACCTAGAAGCAAAAGTTCCCTGGTATGGATGTGTATTGGCAAACCTTAATGTTTTTGATAAATTTAAAGGTAATTAAAAAAATTAAAAGGTAATATTTATTGAATATAACCTTATTATTACCTTTGGAATGAGATGAAGCTACTTTTGTACACCAATGTGCTCATTATTCCTTTTGGAGTCTCTATATGTTGTTGTTTAGGAACTTAACTACTATAAATTTGATTAAAATAGTATCAAATTTTATCAATCTTCCTTTTAAAAGAAGTGTCCCACCAAACATGAAGAAAACTATTAGAAGCTTAATTTCCACCTTTGGAAAGGGTTTTTAGGACATTTATAATTGAGCTATAAAATGGGAACAACCCTAGGCTATGGGTATCTTGTGTGGGGTTGAACCTTTGAATAAGGCTGAATTCCTCTTGATGCTCACCTAAACTAATGATAAACTAATTATTCATAGGTAAAAGTGTTAGAGAGAGGATAAATATTCCTAAGAAGGCCAAAATGGTGATGTACCAAAGTTAAATAGACACTCATATAAGCTTAAAGATGCATTGGATCAACAAAAGACAATTATGGCTTACTCAATCTCACAATCTCACTACTTAAATAAGTATTTCATATAAGAGGTTCCAAGTATAACACTAATCTAGACCTAAAAGTTAGTTTTAAAACACTTTCAAAGAGGCATCAAACTAGGAAGATTCCCCTTCACAAATTTACCATACACAAGCATACTAAGCACTAAATAAAGACAAGAGATAGGTAAAGAGTTGATATTATTAATTCAAAAGGTATTTATTAAAATATTTCAATAGGTTTTAACCATATAAAATGAGCACACTTTTTCAAGATTATCGATGAGTATCCTTGTCTCAAAAAAGAAAATTCTAAATTACAAGAACTAATAACCTTTTCAATGGGAATGAGACTAAGATATATAGGAGAAGAGAGACAGAGAGGATGTGGAATCATGTAATAAAAAAATAAAACTTTATCCTTGATGCTTTATTGAACATGAGCATCCACCTTTCACTCCTTAGCTAATGAAAACTTTGGTGCTTTTTTGATCAATCAAGACATCGCCCATGGCTTATTGAGTGAAAAAGTCCCCAAAGGTTTTGAGGATGCATTAAATGATTATAGATTTGATTCACATCACTATACCTTCTATTTTATCCTTCATTATATCTCTCACTTGACGATAAAACCTCATGCTCATGGATCTATGCCTTTTAGGCAGCTGCTTGTCGAGACTATGGCCATGGTGAAGGAGGAAGACCCTTTACATTAGTTACTTATCTACTCCACTTTTATATTTGGATCATAGGTATATAATATAGTCAAAAAACTAATCTAAGGTTATTGGTTTTCTTATATATTCATATAGATGGCACTATACTTGATGCTTGGTCACTTTTTCAACAAGTTACCACCCTTCTAGCCTATATTAGGTCTAAAAAGATATATTTCATCTCCATATAACTTTATGGGTAATGCTTGATCTTTATTATTTACCCCATCTCAACTTGGGTTGAGCTTGAGCTTGATTCCATGTATTTTATACTATCTTGGGTCCATTCATTTGCTTTACCAGAGTCAAAATGCTCCATCAACCTTAGTTAAAAATGTCCTGACTCAGTCATTTGTTTATTAACTATAAAAAATGGCACAAGTCATTAACCTTTTGAGTTAACTTGATCTATTGATTCTTCTCTGATAGGTTGAACATGTGCCATTATATCTTTTAGATCCATTATCCTATCTTTACCCACTCACCATTATATTTGATCTAGGTAGCTAAGATTTGGACACTTTTCAAGCTTGCATTTAGTCAAGAAATCTTTTGATAATTTTTGAATGTTAATGACTATTTCATGAAGCTTAAATTTTATGTCTACATGAATGTCCAAGGATTTTAAAATCCAAATGGATAATTACTAGGTCTGGAATTTGACATCTATGTAATTGTCAATTGACATCCATGTGGTTGTATTTAATGTCTTATAGAATATTAACCTTTACAATACAATGGATGCCAGATGAGTTTAAACTTTGACACTTGCATGAATGTCACTTTTCTTCTAATTCATTTTTCCCATAATAAATAATTCTTTCGGTCCTTATGTTTTGACCTTTCAAAATGGGCCATTTTCTTGTAGACCATTTCTTGTGGGCTTTGTGTCTTAGCCACTTTCATTAAAGGAATTTTTTTGTGGTTCTTTTACAAAAAATAAAATAACTAAGTAAATTTATGCAAGGTAAATACCTAAAATAATTAAGTCTACCTTTACCTTTGCCTTGAACCATTTTTTGCAGATAAAATATCTAAGAGAATCATATCTTTAGGACTTGTGTCTTGGAAAAAATGTCTGAAAGAAGATAACCTTTATGGAAATTGCCATTAGACAAATTTATAATAATAATTACCTTTTAGCCTTTCCAAAATAGTATTTTTTCCTTTGAAAAGTGCCCTTCAAAATTTTGAAAAGTCACATTCTAAAAAGAAATATCCTTCAAGCTTTTTGAAGAGGACACTTTGTTACAAAAAAAAAAAAATTGGAATTTTCAAAATTGGCCCCCTTTCTTGAAAGAAATGAGCCTTTGAATAAATTTCTTTGCACCTTTTGGTGGAGAAAAGTACCCTTCAAAAAAAGTGTTTGGGACACTTTTTTACAAAAAGACCTTTTGGGAAAAAGTATAGGACACTTTGTTTGAAAAAGTGCCCTTTGGGTTCTTTGTATTGGACCACTTTCCCATATAAATGCCCTTCAGAAATTTTGTGTTGGTCCATTTTAATTAAAGAAATTCCCTTTATAAATTTTATCAAACATTCCCCCAAAATAAAATATCCTTTGGGAAAATTATGTGGATAATTTTCTTGAAAGAAATAAGACACTTAGATTTTTGTTTTAAGGCTCTTCTAAACTTATGCATGTACTATAGCTTGATCTTTGAAGGCTCTGACATTATGAGAATATATACAAAAACATGATCTTTACAACTATTGACCTGTCCCATAGAAAAGGCAAGATACACTTTTAAGCAAGCTCAAAGTGTTTCAAAAGCTTTGAACTCATCCAAGCCTTGCTCCATACTTGATCCTTAGGAAACTATAATTTTTTTTGGCAAGCTTGGTATGCAGTCTAAAAGTAGCCAATAGGTACATCAAGGGTCTAATCATCATCATAATCATGTGTATGAAAGGATTCAACTATTATGTCATTAGAGGAAGAATGGTAATCAATATTTTTAGGAACGACTATAGAAGTAGGTAAATCACTATCCAACTTTTTTAGAGAATGGGATCATAATGAAGGGGTAAAATAAGCTATGATCTTATAAGGGATATATAATGTTTTAATTTTAAGGTTAATCTCATTAGGATCCTCATCATATTAATCTACAATATTAAGGGAGATATTTCCTTAAGTTTTAGGTGACCACTATAACCTCAGTTAGAATTGACAAGATAGTTAAAGTGTTAGTATTCTCAAAATAGAATTATAGGAAAAGGTTTGAGGGTATGTATTTTAAATACACCATGCTCATTGAATTTTCAAAAATTCCAATGGTTGGAATCACTTTGAAGATTGAATATATCACCATTGTGGTATAATTTGACACACTTGTATGTGGAGTAGGCCACTACCCCCATGCAATGACTCTAGGGTTGATGGAGAAAGATGTTATATTATAATGAAAAGTTAAATATGATAACATTAACTCTAACTATGATGAAAAGAGTTGTGATTGGGATTCAAATGCATTTGATGAGAATCATTTTCTTTTTAGCATAGCATTAGCACATGATTTGGGTATACTTAAGGTAACATTTAGAGTATCCAAGGGTTTTAATGAAATCAAATTAGGAGACATATGTGGAAAACCCTTCATCTATCAAGGAACTAAAATTAAATACCACCAACATAGAAAGTAATGAAAATAAAAGGGTCATCCACTTGAATTAGGTTTTTTTAGACATCATAAAACTAATATGAAACTTAAAATAGAGAATCATCAAAGGTTTCATAAACTTGAATGGGCATCTCTTCACACTATTTTATAATACTATCCTTAGACCCAGTAAAGGTAACTTCTTTCCCCATAGGTGGTGGTATAATAATGTTCATGTGAAATAAAAATTGCATCAATTAGTTGTGATGGTGTTGAGAAGTCATCAAGAGATCAAGGAATATAATTTGAGAAGGAAACTTGGAATTTTACTCAATGGGATCCCATTCATCAAATACAAGGTGACTTGAATAGAATAAATAAAAAGGTTGATAATTTTGAAGAATATCAACAGATCTGGACTAAAATTTGTTAGGAATGGAACTACATAATTTTAACCCAAACAAAATATTTGGGTTAAGGTGATTTGTCTAAAATGCCCTATAGAATGAAATTTTTTGCATATAAATATTAGGATTAGATTGTGCCAACCTAGCCACTATAATAAAATTATAATTAGGGTAAAAAATTGATTATATATGGATAAAACTAGGGGAACAAATTGGATGAAGTTAGATGATATAATGAATTATGAGCTAGGAGAAACTAATTGTATCAAACTAGTCAATATAATTGTGATAACAAATAAATGACTAGTAGACTATATCATGCTAGTTGATTTATTTGGGACAATCATAAATATATATGATTGTATCATGTTGGATGATGTAGTTTGGTAAGTTGATATAACAAAAGTTATTATTTCCTCATACTCAATATACAAAAATAGAGACAGAGAGGTATGATAAACTATTAGGTAATTAAGATTAAAATGAGGATAAGTATCAATATAGGAGACTACGCACTTCATTTTTTTCATATTAACCAAAAAAATTCATTATTATAAGGGTGATGTTTATCTATGGTTTCAACAACATTGGTGGTATTAGGGTAATCGGGATAAGGTCTTTGGTTTTAACTATTCTTAGGAAGTGGATCTAAGGAAATAGAAAGGTGAACATTAACTTAGTGAAGGGAATTGGAATTAATATTCATGATATTTTAATAATTTTTAAAAATATTTTTGTCACTCTCAAATCATAGATTAATGATCAAAGTTTGAACCAAGTAAGAATTAAAAGTCAAAGTTTAGAAGTTGTCTACAAGTTTCATGGGAATGTCCCCAATTTTCATGACACCAATAAACATTTTTAGGGTCATAATAGTGATTATCAAGGAGGGAAGTTTTAAAATAACAAGGTGATGTTTTGGGAATATATTTCTTACTCATATCTAGAGTAAGATGTTCGTGAGTCTCAAAATGATTCACCTGAGCTGAAGAGGGAGGAGGTTGGAAAGGACATTAATTAATAGGTTAAGAGATGGTATTTCATCAGATATTATTATAATAATAACATTAATTTTTATTTTGGATTTGTATATATCTAAAACATCATTAGTATCATTATTTTCAACTTTATAAGTTGACAATTTCCAAACCTAGATTGTGAAGGTTCAAATACTTATGAAGAAATCTTGACATTCATATTGATCAAGGAATTATTCTAATGATTTTTTAGAGAGAGTCTTTATTATGTACTATAGTTTTGGATGAAGATAATTGGTGAACAAGTGGAAAGGATTTATTTTGGCATGTTGTGTTCAACCTTGTTATATAAGGATTTATAAAGCTTGATGAAGGCTTGGGTAGTCTTAGTATCTGCTTGTTTATAATTAATGAAATGGGTTAACTTATTTTAAGGAAAAAAATTGGATTGAAATTCCTAAACCAATCTATTAACTAAATGTTCAAAACTATAGATAGAGTTAAAATTGATGTATTTATACTAATTTAGGGCATCACTAGAAATGTTTTTGGATAGATGTTTGGTAGCCAAAAAGGTTTTTATTTTGATATGATCTTTGTAGATATTTACAAGAATATTTCAAATGAAAATTTGGATTGGTTGATCCATTATATGTGATCAAAAGAGTGATACCACCTATGTATATGTTTATAATTTGATGAGCTAATATTTCATTTTGAATATGTTTTATAGATTTATTATGGAGAAGAGATTGTAGAATGATATTTGCATGAGCATATGTAGGGGGTGGGGGTGAACATTTGGATTTGTCACTACCCACTAAGGTTTTTGAGGATTATTTTAAAATTAAAATATTTTATTTCGCATTTGAATAATTTTTTTGGCATTATTATCTTGAAATTTATCCATTTAATTTATGGCTTGTTACAATATTGATGAGGATTAAAATCATGTTGACTAGAGGAGGAATGTTGAGTAGTTTGTTGAGGTGTACTAGTGGAATTAATAGGAGTATTAACATGGGTACTCTAAGTAGGATAACTACAGGAAAGACCCACCATGTTATTATCAATATTAAGTATAATGGAGGAAGAGGGATGGAAATAATTCATGTAGTGACTTGGACCAAGGTTGGTATAAAAGGTAGTAGGGGACAAAGGAACTTACACATGGGGTGACATTATGAGATGGTAGATCATCAAAGTGTCCTTTCCCATATACTTAGGATGTTTATTAATTTAAATAATAATTTTTTAAATATATTCAAAATCATGCTTTTCCTCTACTACTCTAATGCATCTAGGTGGGTAATCTTAGTCAAGGAATTTGGAATTTTTAATTGGCTCATAGTTTGGAGTTCTAGTGGCCACATGAAAATTGCTTGAATTCAAGTGATTAGTATTGATTAAGTTAGAAGGCATGTAATATTCTAAAACTTTATGAGGATTCATTAATTCCATGTACTTATATTTGGTTCTCTCTTAAGATTGATTGATTACGTAATCCATAATGGCAAAGAAAATATTAATTGCACTAGATTGGCTAGTATAATTATTTAATAAAAATAAAACTATATCATCATGTCCAATGTAGTTAAGAACTAAAACTAGGTAAATCAAATTATATTATATTGGATGATATAGTATTATGGTAGAATTAAAATATGTTGGGTTATTTGATATAGTTGGCTGATGTTTGGTAATTTTAGATTATATTGGGTTAGACGATGTAGTCAAGGAGATAAACATTCTAAAAATTATATTATACTAGTCGATGTAGTTTTAACACACCACAAACAATATCGAGGATAACTAATGTAATTATTAAACATAATATAGAATGGTATAGTGATGGGTGATAAAATATGAAATACAATAATCAATTAGGTGATAAATTACATCTAAATATATTTTCAAAATTTAAGATAAGGGAGATATACTAAAATTATCTAAATGATTTTAATGATCTCATAAATACTAATTCCACTTATAAAATAAGGAACAAATAATAGAGTATTCCAACATACCTTATCCACCCTATCACATCTCTGAGGTACATGGAGAGTAACTTCATAAATCTAACCACTTCCTAGTACACTATAGAATCAACCAAATGGTTGGCTTATTAAGGTTAAATTAAAATTGAAATAATAGGATTTTTTATATACCATGAGGTAGGTATAAAATAAATTCTATTTTTAGTGTTATATAATGGCTTAATTATTGGGGAAGTACCCCTGACACCATGGTGTTGGTAAAATTGATAATCACTTTCCACATAATATAAATCCTAAGTAGTTTTAAAACCCTATGAACATGGTTTCAAGGGAAAACTAGATAAAGAGAAAATAAATGTATAATATCAATTTTGAAAATAAATTTACAACATTCAAAAAATTGAAATAAATAGGTTGAGAATGGTATATATTTAGATGATACTATCATAAATTAAATATGTCAAATAAAACACATAAATGTATTGGGTTGGAAAAGATAGTAAAAAACACAAATATAACTATATTTAATCATATGATATAATCTCAAATAAAAATAATGAATATATTGGTTGGTTGATGAAGTTTTTGAAAACACATAACAAAACTAGACTAGCTAATTCTATTCCCAGACATGAAAAAAATTGTATCGAGTTGGATGATGAATTTGGATAAAGGTAAGAAGCTTGTATAAGATTAATGTTAGGTTAATTATTAATGTATGAATAGACTACAATTAATATGCAATTATCATATATCAATAAATTCATAATCAAAGAATCTCAATCAAATATAGATTACAATACTTTTAAAATTATGTAATAACATATGAATTTCATATACTTATTACATGGTCACCTATAATAAAAATGTCAATTGGAAAGGTTTCCAAATTCTAAGAATATGAAATAAGTATGTATCTCTCACTATACCCATATGTAATTAAATTTATTATAAACAATGATTGTAAGTATGTAAGTAAACTAAACTAAAGAGAAGGGTCAGAATGATTATAATCAGGTAAGGTGCAATGGCCAACACAATCATAAATCCTAAACATTTATTTATTTGGAGTAGATAAATCCTAAACATGCATACACACACAATCATTTACTAATCAAAAAATATCAACTAATATACATTACTACATAAATAAAAGAAAGAGCCTATAATTAGCAATACTTATCTTTAGGTGGATCAATCATGCATCAATATCCCCATTGGCTCAAGTGGAGTTTTATAAGATATGTTGTTTGATAAATAATTTAAATTATTTGATAAATACCAAAAATATCCTTAGCCAGGATATCCTAATGACTTTGCCTATTGAGCCTCAAATATACCACAACAAAAGCCTCTTCAATATAAGGTTGTAGACCTCAAACTCTGTTAAGTATGAATTAGGTAAAAATTGCATGAAAAATTAAATAAAATAGAGTGCTTATGATATATTTGTAATGAAATAATACCCATATATATACTAATCCAATACCTAAAACCAACCCTAGATACTAATCCAATGGTATGGTCCTGAGCGGTATAATTAAAATAAGTTGACTGACACAAAATTATATTGGCCAAGTTAATATAGTATAGATGTAAGAATATATGATTCAAAATATATAAAAATAGCTGATATAGTTTAGGAAGGTTAAAATTAGTTCAACATATTATATTATCTAGGCTAATACCATAGAATATTGAGAAGCTATCATAACTAAACAAGGACAAGATAGAAGTGGTATATGGAAAGACACTCTCAGGAGGCCAAAATGATAGTTTTAATGGAATAATTAGGTTATAATAAAAACTTCTCTCAAAAAATATCACAATCCTTGCTCACCCATTTTCTAGTGCACCCATTAATGTGTTCACTTAGGGAGATCAATACTTGACAAATCATTTCATGAGAAATATTTAGTAAGTGAGAAAGGGAAAAATATTATATGTATATAAGAACCACTTGATAGATTCAGTAAAAGAAACTATAGAAACCACTATTTATGTCTTATAAATTATAATAAATTTTTTATCTCAAGTTCACTTGTGTTCACTCCATTTAAAAAAAAGTGATTGAGATGAAATGAGTAGTTTTCATGCCCCCATAATGACCACATGTTTTATTGTATAGTTTCACTGAAGTTTGATTAATGTTCAATAAAATGCATGATTGAAAAATAATGAACAATGTGTTTAACCATTTTTTAAAAATAAGAGTGAAGATAATAACCTAATAAACTATGTAAAATATTATTCTATATGTATGACAATTAAATTAATTTATAATATACTGATATTTTGATAAGATATACTAAATATAAAAATATACCAAATATATAAAGTGCAACATTTAATATTTTGATAATATAAATATGAAGAAGAAATTATAAATAACTTATACAATGATATGTAGATAAATATAATTAGTAAAAATTCATAAATTAATTATTTGAATGCTTGGATCCCATTGATAGGTTCTAGATATTCATTTTTAATCATCCTGGATACTTTCATCACCTTATGGACAGTAACATCAATGCTAGTGTCATGATTCTACCACTAGTGTCACATATAAAATATTGATTCTTTTTAAAAACTTCTACCTGCACTTATTAGGTTTTATTATCACCTTTATGAGTGTCTACATGGATTTCGTTCACAAGTTTTCAATATTAGTGTGTAGTTCAAAACACTAGGTACTTTGATTAGGTCATGTGACAATTAAAAATAAATGTTATGGGCTCAAGTGAATTATAAATAACCTCAAATACCCTATTTTATTTAGTGCCACCTACATATCCATATACTTTTAATAAATCCTCAAACTAATGTAGTTCTCCCCTTATGTGGGCTTGTGTGTCAAATATCTAGTATACTATATGAAAGTGCATGTAGTGATCTATATTTAAACATAAGAAATATTTATCATGGGTTTTTATTTTTGTTTTTAGATGTGTTATAAGACTATTCCAATGAATGATTTGGAAATTGAAAATAATAGGGAAGAATAACTTAGTTGTGTAATTGATTTTCAATATTGTTATGTAAGCTTGAGAGGTGATTTCTTGATGAATAATGAGTGGGAAATAAATTTTATTTATTTAACACATTTTTTAAAAAAATTCATGAAAGGGTTAAATAAAACCCATAGGATAACTAGTACATATTGAAATATTGTCAAATTTTAGTGTTTGTAAGGTATGAACACTTGCATTGGGTAAGGGACACTACCATCAATGCTAGTTTCCAAATATTAATGCAAGTGTCTATGAATATATAAAGTTTTTAAATTTATATAAATAAAATTAAAGGATATATCATGTTTTAATCATATTTTGGGCTACAAGTGATCTGGGTAATGAAAATATTAGGTTTACACTATAAGATAAGCATTTACATATAGTGACATGTAAAATGCAATCCTTTTAGTTGTAACGCAAGTCAATAACTAAATGGTAGATATATGAATAATATTTTACATATGTAAAATAATAGTTTAAAATATATATCTATATTTGATTATCTAAATGCTTCCTCTTAATCTAGTAATTTATAAGGATGAAATTACTAGGTTAAAATAAAGAAATGCATAAAGTGGTGTGTACAATACACCTTGCTTTGACATGAGCCCTATTTGAATTTTTTTAGGTATACGACATAAAAATAAGATAATTTAAAAGGTAAAATTAGAACATGTAATTTTAAAATTTAAAATTTAAATTTCATGAAAGAAATGAGAGAATAGAAGGAGTATGCATGTGTGTCAATGCAACCATGCTTCCACTTGATAGTTTGATTTGTTAATGATCATTCCTAGTTGAAGGATCAGAAAGAGGTTCAAAAATATACCTTGGAGATATGAATATGGGAATTATATGGTGGTTTTTACCCTAATTTACTAAGAGGATGAGTCTACCAATTTCAACGAAAGCATTGAATATCAATCCCATAAGTCAAGTGTAAACATAATATATCCAATCTCATCCAAATAAAACAATGTAGCCATATAAACCTACCATAAATATAATTAGTTTAAATTCAATCAAGATTGATGAATTTTTATGACACTAATCAAAGGATCTAGTTATTTCAACAAATAATACTTTAAATGGTACCTCTTAGTAAGGTTGATGCATGAATAGTGTATCTATCATTTGGTGCATTTACATGGAATATCCATATCAAATACATCTAAATATAAAGTGTCTATCAAAAATTAACCTATGATATGTAAAATTTGTATAATATGTGTCATAAATTTTTAAACATATATCCTAAATATGTGGAAAATGTGTCTGATTGTATTCTAATTTTATATCTAAATCATGTAAATTGTATAAAATTATGTTAATTATGAAAATTTTAAGTATATGGAGTCATGTATCTATGATATGAACCCACTAAAGTGATAGTCACCTTATCTCAAAAAGATAATACAACTATTTTGAATATGTGTCAATCATTTGTAAAAACCATATAGTGGTATCATGTCGAAGTAGATGGATCAATGAATATAATATTATGCTTAAATAAAAATACATCAAATTCATAGCATGGATCATGGTAACTTATATAAGTAACCAGGTTAATAAATAATAAAACATACACATAAGATTACTCAATTTCACACAAAGAGGAGTCTAAGGAGACCACAAACAAGGGGCATGTTCAAATTCCACACACTCAAGGGGAGGACATGTTCAAATGTCCACACACCAAAAAAAAACACTTAGGTCACTATGAACAATAATATATATACACATATATTAACATTTGAGATAAAATCATTCACTTTTGACCATTATTTTACACACTTAATTTTAGACTTATCTTAGGGCCCCTTTTCATCACTTTCGACCACCTTGAACACTATTCTAAGATGATAAATGACCCTTGAATGTACTCATATCTACCATTATCATGTTTAGTCATATTTTAGGTGCTGCGTAACAATCAACATAATCAAATCACCCATTGGAATATAACACCCTAGGGGACTATAACACATTTCTCTACTATCTATACCCCCTCTCATATCATCCCACCAAATAACAAATAATTTGTAAAATTCAAAGTTATTTAAATGTCAAAATATGTCCCTAGTAAGTTCTATTGAAAGGAATTTTTTTGAAGGAATTTAAAATATATGATTATAAAAGACATTTAAAAACATTTTTCACACAAAAGGCTTCAACATGAAAAATCACCATAATCATAATTGCATTTTGAGATCAATGAACCTATTTCTCCTAATTATGATTACATAGAACCATAATAACCTCGAACTCAAGTCTAAATACATATTTTAGGTCAAAATTCATGATTAAAGAACTTAATGAAATTAATATTTTACCAACATATAACATATTTCACTACTAATTCACATATCACCATAACATGGGATAACTACATGAAGTTTGATCCCTCTTTGCAGTATTGGTATGTAAGAAGCACTCAACACATCAGGTGTTGTGGTCTCACACAACTTCAATTGTTAGTCCCTTTGTACCCATTGATTTTCATCAATTTTCACATTTCAAAGAGATAGGGTTTTGAATTAAGATCATTCACATAGTAGTGTCTATAAGTGATCATAATCTCTTATACTAGATACGTGCTCTACAATGAAGATATAGATAACTAATAAACCCTAATTTCCTCACTATAAGTGGATAAGAGAACTACCATAGAAGATAAGAGTGCCAAACCTATCATAAAATGACCATTGAAATATTGTCTAGGCCTAGATGTAACTTTTGATTCTTGTTTCTAGTCATGAGAACCCCCTACACAATACTTCTCAGCCTCTGATTTTTCTTGCAACATTATTTTGTAGCTAAATCTTTTTTATCTACTTCACTTTTCTATTTTTAGTAAGATTTTATAATTATATAGTGTAAAATAATTAATTTCTTGATCTTACTATATTATTCCCTTAAAGTGTACATAATAGTTTACCATATAGGATCTTGTTATAACAATTTTGATAAAACATATTGGGTGACCCACTTATTATTGAACATAATAAGCCTTATTTTCCCTAGGTTTTCTTTATAAAATTTAGTCATTCAAGGGTTTTAAATTGAGTTTTGATTTTTTAAAAATTATCAGAGTGTTTTCTATCATTTGTATGTATCTATTATCTTATTCTCATTTTAGTATTTTATATATTTAAAATGGATAGAAAATAATCTCTTCCTCCTAACCCTCAATTTTGTGATAACTAATTTCCATATAACTAGGTCCATATTATCACCATATAAAGAGGTAATGTATCCCATTATATATATCAATTTTTTTTAATAAACCCATCCTTCCTCAAACCCCTCCACTTCCCACATCTCCCCTTGATGGTGTATATATCAATGTTCAATCTAAAGAACCTAGGGTTCATGTTTGTGAATCTCTAAAGGATAAAACCATCATTATGGGTAATTTAATATAAGAATTACAAAATAAAATTCAATTTTAATGAAAATATCACATATTTGGAAAATTAGGCTACATATGCACGTAATCTAGAGTATGTTAGTGTTAATCATGTATTTGCATCTTCATCTAAAAATGTTTTATCTAATCAAAATTCATTCCAAAAATTAGGATATATGCATGATTATATGTATATTATCATACATTACTTCATTTTTTAATAGTTATTTGATACTTATTTTAGCTAATTTTATATCATATATGATTTACCAGTATACATGACTGACTAAAGATTACAAAAAGCACCATTTCTAGATTTAGTTTTAGGTAATATGAATGTTACACATTAATAAATAAAAATTAGACAAGAGTGAACTATTATACAAGAGTAACCTATTTTAGTGTCTATCACCCCACCATTGTGCTAGTGAGATAACATTATCACCACCCAGTTTCAAACCATACACATGCTTTCTACAACATGTACATTCATCAGTTAAATCCTTAGTGGCATAGTATGTAATCAACCGAAAGAGGTATGGGTTAACTCCTTGGGCATTTATTATCCTTATTTGCCCTAATTTTATTATTCACAATTCATATATTTATATATAATTAAATATTTAAATATTTCTCACATACTAACATTGTGATATAATAATGTCTATCTCAGTTACTACATAGTTTAGGTTATAACTTAGCTTTTGTTGATCAAGTTGCTTAATCATGAATGTTTTTCATATTGCTTTCCAAGATCCATCCATTATTTTCATTATTTATTGGCTTTGATGAAATTTTAATATGAAATTTTCAAGTGGCTTTAAGCTTCGATATATTTGATTCTATGCATGTGAGGACATTTGAACATGTATTTGTGTGTGTGGAAATTTTAATATGTCCTTCTATGTGGCTCTAAGCCTCCTCTTTTTATTTTATGTGTGATGAAATTTGAAAATGTCCTTGTATTTTATTTCAATTTGTGTGAGTGACATTTAAACATGTCCCTTGTATGTGTCCCCTTGTCCTTTTATTATTTGTGTGTTGTGCATGTACTCTTTTATTGTGTGCATGATGGCAATGACACCTTAATTTTTTAGTTTAATATATTTTAATGTCATGATGGAAATCAAACATCTATCCATCTATTATAATTCCATGATAAATATCATGCATTCCTCCTTAAGTAGTTATATTCAATGTTATATACTTATTTGATCAATTATCTATGTGACTCATTATCACATTTATATAGACACAATTACTATGAATTCTTGTTTCCAAATTCATCTTACATTATTACCATGTTCAATTTATATACATGATGATGCCATGATTTTTTCATGCTATTACCATTACTCAAATTTACCTTTTCTATCACCAAAACCTACTACATAACCTTTTATTTTGAGTTAAGTTATTGTGCAAGCTCAGTAACTCACGTAAAAAGAGGGGGTATTCACATAAATTTGTATTAAAGACTGAGTTTCTTAGATCAAAATATTAATAATATTTAATAATTATTACATATTTGGCATAGTTTTAGGCTTAAAAAGTACACATAAGGTCACATTAAACAAGAGAAACACATTGTAAAAGACAACACTACTCTAGTGTCCTTCATAGTGTTCTTGTATAAATGCTTCAAAAAAAATTTCCAAAATTTCTTAAAACCATATTTTTCTCAGAATGGGATACAACAATTTCACAGTCTCAATTTATATAATTAATTGGTTTTGTCTAGGATTTGTTTATTTTTGGATAAATCATGTGTGACATGTTATTTCAATTTAGCACACAGGTTTTGTTAGAACTCACCATTATTTTACTCAATCCTAGAGCTTATATGCACTAGATCTTAGTTTGGGGCATGTGCATGGAACATTTATTCCTCACTTCCTAGTTTTGAGCTAGTTTTATAGATGAAATGGTAAATTCACATCATTCTCCATGCTATATACATCATACCAAAATTATACTCAATATTCATGCCTTATTTTCACCAGTTTTGTGCTAGTTTTGTACCAATTTTATAGAAGGAATGGAAAATTCATTTAAGTTTGCATATTTTATACATAAAAGCCATATTATACTTAGTATTTTCACTATTTTTTAATTAATTTTTCATCATAATTGAATCTTATACAAATTTTAGTGGTTGTTTGTCTGTTTTCACTAGTTTTTGCAACAAAACTATCTATTTGGATTCATACAGTGAGTCTAAATTACCTCATAATTTTAGGTATGTGATGATCAAGTAAAGCACACTTGTAATTATTAATAACACCAAAAAATAAATAAATATTGGCTAATGTGCACTCCAATCCAATATTTTCAACATCAATGAAAACTTCAAGGGTATAACCTATTATAGTCATCAATTTTTGCACAAAGGAAATCATAACAGTTCATGTACGCAATCAGGTGTATTTATTACTTGTCAATATTTAGTTTATTGTATTTCACTTTTTGATATTAATATTAATTAAATAATTATATTACATATTTTCTATTTTATGTTTTCTTGGAGCATAGTTCTACATCATGGTCTACATCCAAGGCTCCTCTTCACATGCAAGTTTACGTACACTCTCTTTTTATTTTTACTATCATAATTTTCATTTGATACATTAATATAATTAAATGAGGGGGGAGGGTGTGGTTAATGTAGAAAAATAAATTAAAATTTAAGCTAAAACCATGCATTTGTGACCACTCTTGTACACATTTATTCCTACAATTATCTTAGGTCCCCTTTTGATCACTTTCAACCACCTTGTACAATCTTATAAGCTGAGAAATGACCCACAAATGTAATCCTCTCTATTCCTATCAACATTACGAATATTTTAGGCCATGATTAAAACTTTAATGATCAAATAACCCATTATTATACAGCCTCATAAGGTACAATAACATTCCACTCTAGGGTCTATGCCCCCTCTTGTCTTCCCACCAAATAATGAGTAATTTTTAATATTCAAAGTTAGGTAAATCTTTAAATATGTCCATAGTAATCCCAATTTAAATTAAGTTAAAACATATCACTATATAAACACATTTAAAACATTTTTTTACTCAAAATGATTCCACATTGAAGATATCTATTTAATCAAATTTTGATTGCATACAACCCTAGTAGCCTAGATCTCAAGTATGAATACACATTCAATGTCATAATCAATATTTAAGGAAATTAATCACATAAATAATATATAAACATATATAATATTATATCAATTATTCACACAACATAATAACATGGGATAACTACATGAAGTTTGATCCATCTTTCCAAGATAGGTATGTACGTAGTGCTCATCACATGGGATGTTTAGGTATCAACGAAATTTAACCTATAACCACTTATTACCCATTGATTTGATTTTGTCTTAATAGGAAAAATAATTATTATTTTTAATGAAAACCATTATCATAGTGGTATCCACAAGTAATCACAAGCTCCTACACCAGATACATGATCTATAAATGAAAATACAGAAAACCTATAAACCTTGATTTCATCACTCTAAGTGGATAGTATCATTTTTATAATGGATAAAAATTCCACACCTATAGTTTCCTACCCATGGTGTTATTGTGTAGTCCCAAATCTAGTTGTTGATTCCTATTTCCATTTAACATATCCCCCTACACAATAAATCTCAACCTCTAATTCCTTCTACAACATTATTGACCAACTAAATGCTTATTATCTATTTTAATATGATATATTTATTAAGTTTCAATATTTTTATAGTTTTAAAATAATATGTGATTTATATTACTATATTATTACCTCAAATTTTACACAATGGTTTGTCATTTAGTATCTTGTTATCTTAATTTGGATAAAACATAAGCAAGGAACAAGTTCAAATGTTCCATAATAAAGACAATGAATAAAATAAGTAAAATTAAGTAATCCATATGGAAATATGAAGTGAAATATAATAAACTAGCATAAGCATATCATACTAGTCCCTACATACGTATGTTAGTATAATGGCATGTAAAATAACATATCAAGTTGTAATCACCTAAAATGACTATTTATGCCTTAGATGTCCATTTTTGGTCACTTTACCCTTATTATGGAAACTAACATATGTTAGTGGCATTTTTGATCCACATTTATTCACATAATGGCTACAAATAGCATCAAGGATTATAAAACACCACAAGAGACCCGTAATGACATAATTCATTAGTGATCTAGGCACCTACATCCTCCAAAAAGGTAATTTAAATATCCCTAAGAGGATTAGGGTTGGCATAGACCATTTATTAAATTATTCTCCCAAGTAATTTTCATTAAATAATATATAAACACTACTCTCACACTCTTACTCCCTAGGTGGACATTATCACAAAGAAGCACATAAAAGAATAACTTCACATTGAGTGAAAAGTCCTAATTCTTAAAATATTATATTAAATTAGACCATAAATTCAATAATCCATACCTATCATAGGTAATCAAATCTCAATTTTCCTCCAAGGCATCCTCTCATGTATTCACACTCAAGTATTGTAGCATTTACTTGTAATTGTACCAAGTACTTAGGTGGGAAAACTACATTGTGATTGATCCTTCCTCGAAGTATTAGTATTTAGGTAGTATAATAAAACATGGGTGTGGATCACATGTCTATCACATTAAACCCACTAACTCCTTTTTCTCATGTTGTTCATTTAAACCCTTACAAGCATGAAAACCTAGGATTTTCATATAAAAATAGAGTTATAAGAAAAATTATTCATTGTAAAGACTCAAAATTTGGAACATAACTACAATAAGACCTAATATAAAAAAACCTAGAAATCATTTGAAAATAGGACATTCTATCCACTTTGAGGACACTATATAAAAATTATGCTACCATCGATACTTGGTTTTACTATCTAGTGAGTAGACAAACACTAGAATCGTATTGATGACACTTTAAACTACTCATTTCTTAAATTTAAAAATCCTTATCATCCATGACAATCACTTTTTAAATAAGTATTTATTCAAGCCTATTTATTTTTATTTTTATAAGTCAAACAAGGTCAAAGGTCATAGAAATTTATACTTAATTATTGCATATTTATTTCATAAATTTAGACATTCAAAACTTTAAAAAAACATAGGAATTACACTTGTAAAACCTTAAAAGGTTTTATCATTTGGTGAACTCATATTAATTTGAATATTGCTTCAAAACCTAGCCTGTAGTAATCTAAATTTTATGTAATAAATTTAGGGTTTCCTACTTTTGATTTTCTAATTTTATTTATATTAGGGAATTAATTTATTTTACATCTAATTTATATTGTTTCAAACAAAACTTATATACAAAAACCCTAACGTAGACACACTTGGGTTTTTTATCCTTTTCTATTTATACTTAGATTTTGTTTCCAAAACTCAAATTTTAGATTCACATATCTTCTAATTCATATCATCATGATAATAATGATATAATGAATAAATTACTTTTCATTATAAAGTTTCATTCTTTCATATTCATGCTTATTCCCTTTAATTTAGAATGAATTAAGAAAAGACATCGATACATGTATATATGATGCTTACTATCAAATACAATATCCATCATATTATATAGCATGTTATATTTATTATATGTTTAAAATAATAAATACATTATTATTTAGTCACATATACATTTACATACATGGTGTTTCAAATCAACTAAATTATCTTTCATGTTGCATTCTTTCCATAACATGTTATCTTTCTTCTATGTGAAAAATAATTAAGATATTATTACTTAAACACATATACATATTCATACATGATGTTTAAAATCAACTAAAATATCATTCATGTTACATTCTTTCCATAACATGTTTTCTTTATTCTATATGCAAAATAATTAAGACACTATTCTTTCATCAGATAGACATATGCATACAAGATGTTTCAAATCAACTAAAATATCTGTCATGTTACATTATTTATTTTTAATTTTATCTTAATACTATATGTATTTCCATTAACAATTAAACCCATACACACATAGAGGATTTAACACATAAACTAACCACTATGTTTCAAGATAAAATGTCATATCTTATACACATGAAAGAATCTCCTTATCCTCCTCATCTCCATGAGGGTGATATCTACTTTCCATCTAACCATATCCATGCTATTATTCCTCCATCAGATGAAATATCCTATAACATTGTCATTAATCCCCATACTTAACCTATTCACATTTATTTTCTATAGGGTGTGTGCCTATATGTTCAAACAAAAACAACTAGAGTTTGAATTTATGAGACTCTACATGATCAAACTATTAATATGACCAATATAATTACAAATTTAAAAAAATAGAATGAAATTTTACATGAAAATATTAAAACATATGAAAAATTATTTAAAATATAAAGTCCTCCAGGGCACAATAGTGTAAATCATGTTTATACATCTTCAACTAGTCAATTTGTGGCAAACACTATTACATATCAAAACATAAAATCAATACAAAGTGAATATATAACTAGTGATTAAAACATAATTATATGGTAAAATAAGAGTTTAATTTATATATTTAAGGACATGATTAAATCTAAGTTGATCAAACCTACCTCCTCTACACCCAATGAGGAAATCTAGATATTTGTGTGCATTCATAGAATACATATGCATCACATAGATTAATGTTTAACGTTGAAAATAAATATACAATAGATAGTGGATAAAAATGAATCACATAGTGACACTTCATGAAAAAAAATTACAATGGCACATATACCAATTTAAAATGGGTTAAATTTAGAAATGGTACAAAAATGGTTACCAAAGCATAACTTAGAACAATAAAAGGTTCCAAAAGCACTATCACAAAAGGAAATAGTAAAAATATATATATAAATAAAGAAAAGGTACCTATATAAAAAGAGGCTCAACATTAAATATGGTGTGGGTTTTTTCAAAATTACCTTAAATAATATTATTATCATGGTCAAGGTTTGGGCAACAAGCCCAAGGCATCACTTCTATTATAGTAGTTACTAATATTGGTTAGAAACGTTTGGGTTTTATTGAACATCCCAAGGCACATAATTCATAGATAAAATTTAAAAATGAAAAACATGTAGATACATAGGAAATATTACAAAAAGAGAAAGAGATTTAGTTGGTAATTTAAAACCATGCTCAACCAACAAACATTCTCAAAACTAGTTTCTAGCAAAAGAGCCTCCACAACATAGTATGTCTATGATAACCATAGTTTCGAAGGGAAAAATAACAATCAATATGCCAAAGAAAAATTTAAAAAATTCAAATCCATTGTATGAGGTAGTTACCTCTAACACACCAGGTGATTATGATTCTAATGTGGAATAATATTATGATTTTGATGATGAACAATACTTAGATTTGTACTACAACAACATTCAACTACAACAAGAAATCACATTACATGAGAGATTATTATTCCTATTTTTGATATAGACCATAATTTTACCAAGTCTCTCTTGAGATGTATTGGTTAGTAAGGTTCCTACCCTTGTTCATACTTCCTTCTCTCTCTCGTTCCATGTACATAGTTTATTTCCATATGCTTTTACATAGCTATACTTAGAAAACACAAACACACTATAACATGTCAAAATACAAAAACATTAAAATATTTGGAAACACAAATTTCTATAGATTATATGCATTATTATGTTTACATTTATATTAATTTCCAAATATTACATATTTCTAGCTATCTTAGTATAGTCAATTTAATCATACACATATGCTTCACTTATTCTTATCAAGTGATTGTAGATTGTAGATAAGAATATAGTCCACTACACTGATCTAGATCATCTATCATCTACCCATTGAGGAAACTTAAATTGATCCAATTTTATACATTTGGTACATCCACTCACTTGGGGGAATCTCCTACATATTTTATATAACCAAGTTTTATCTCTAGATACTATACATTCTAGTTACACATTAATTTATTTTGATGTTGATCATTGTTCCTCATTGATTATATTTTTTTTACTATCACTAGTTAGACTTAGTATATATACATCCCTACAATCTACATAGATTTGTATTACATAATTATACATGCTTTCATTTCTATTTCATAGATAAGACTTGATTGTGTTTCATATGCTTCTTACATCTTCAAAGGAATTTAAATATGCCATTATTCCTTAGATTCTACTCTAATTCTCTATTTTTATCCCTTGGACATGTGCCCATGTCCTTTATGTGTGATTTTTCATGATTTTATATATACACATTTAAACATGTCCTTTTCTATGGTTTTATGCCAAATTGTTTGTTGTTTGTGTATGTGGACTTTTGAACATGTCCTTATATGTTTTCATTCTTAGATTTAGTGACATGTTCCCATGTTCCTTATATTTTGGCCCCTTGGCCTACCTTATTTGTGTGTCTCATGTGCTTTTATGTTTGATTCTTTATATTCTTATACACCATGACACTTGTACTTGCTTGTTACACACACACACACACACACACACACACACACACACACACACACACACACACACACACACACACACACACACACACACACACACACAAAACACACACACACACACACACACACACACACACACACACACACACACACACACACACACACACACACACACACACACACACACACACACACACACACACACACACACACACACACACAAACACACACACACACACACACACACACACACACACACACACACACACACACACACACACACACACACACACACACACACACACACACACACACACACACAAAAACACACACCAATTTTTGATTCCATGAGGGACCTCATCCATATACCCTTCTTACTTTGGAGCCTTTATTAACATCGTGCCCCATCCCTTAGGTAGTTACACAAATTTTACTATCATTTTACATTTCTTAAATCTATCTTGACACCCAGTTGTAATGTTAGATTAAAACATACATCTTACATTTCCTTAGTATGCTTAGATAGATTTACATTTTGATGTTGTGTTTACATTATATTGGATTATCATGCCCATTATTTAGTTAAAACATTTTGTAAATCTACTTATTTATAGGGATGTTCTTACATAGGTTTCATAATTATACTCAAAAGAGGGGGAATTTATAGGGATTATCACAAAGATAAGGATCTTATTTTTCTCATTTAGAGATATCAAACTCAAGGCATACATAAAATAGAATAGAGACTTAATAGTGAGTTCAAACCACATAAATATTAAACCAAGAATTCATTAGTGCCCAAATTAGGACAATAGTACTGTAGGGTGCTACTATACACTATATGGCACTATTGTCTAGTATCCCTAGCTTCAAGATAGTTTAGATCATTTAAGCTAGTACATTAGGTACAATATAGATTTTCATAGATACAGTCATAGGTTTGGTAGTTATGTTTAGATTTACCTAAAATTCATTCATTTTAATTAAAATTCCTACCATATACTCATATTTTTGGGCATCATGTGCAACATGATCACCCATACATTTACCTCAGTTACATAGGTTCAACTATTACATAGTTGATTTATATTTAGTATAATTAGATACCAAATTAGAGGCATGTACACAACACATAATTTCTATATACTCTTCTTAAAATAGGTTGATCAGATGGAATGGAAAAATCCATGTCATTATCTACACTGTATACACTTGTTATCACATTGAAATTTGTCACCATATTCATGCCTTACTTCATCTATAATGGTTAGAATTATTGAGTGGCCTAGAGCCACCTAATATACCTGAGTGGCTGTAGAGTTGAATAAATAGTTAGATACTTTCAACACTTTATGAAGTAAAATTGTAGATGCATCTAGTTCATACATGGGGCAATGATGGATTCATTTCCTAATTGATTTATTGATCCACCTAAATGAGAGGATTTTACATACTTATAGTCTTATCTAGTATATTCACATAAATTAAGATCCACTAAGCAAGGGTAGGAAATGATGGAGTAAAAACTAGATGGAGTTGTTGAGCCACCCATATGTAGGTTGAGCAAGCCATCATATTAGTTAAATTTATTAAATGATATGATCACTATGCACATACACATACAAAGGTTTTCACCAAGTTTATAAATTTGTTCACATACCCAATGAGTTGTATCAATTCCTTTCCACTCTCTTTACTTAGCTATTTCATTTTAACATAGTCTTTTTCTTTTGATTATCTCATTAGTAAGGATTAATTTTTGCATGTTTCATTACATTACATTTATTTGTATCATTTTACACATACATGAACCAAAATTCATGTATTCAAATGTATCTACTTGTGGTTCACCTCAAATGTAAGCCTAGGAGATGTAGGAGCATCTACATACGTCGTGGAAAGACATAGTCATGATTAAATTTAAATTCAGTAATTTGTAGTTTCCCTCTAATATGTTGTTACTGAGGAGTAATTGTAAAAATATAAAAGTAAAAAGTAATTGTTGTTGGGGCTGTTGAGGGAATAATGGAGGAGTGGTTGAAAATATTTCAACCTTAGTATATTGCTGGAAATTAAAAACTATTTTTGGTTTTACCTTGAGCCCAAGTTGGGGCGTAGAAGTTAGAGAGGGCTGTCCAGTTGGCAATTTGGTGATCAAAACAAATTTGAAATTATTTGATCTAATTTTTGTCCATGTATGGTGACTATAAGAGGATAAGAAGAAGAACGTAGAAGAGAAGGCAGGAGGACAGGGGAGACGTAGAGAAGAGTGAAACTACATCAGAAGATGAATGCCTGATACTAGCTAGTGATGGTCTATGAGATGTAGTATCAAATGTGGATGCTTGTGATTTAGCACGTAGATGTCTTGCACGTTGGCATAATATCAATGCAAGTTCATCTTGTAAACCAAAAAATGAGTCAATGGATCCTACAACACAAGTAGATGCTAATCATCTTTGCAAGCTTGCCATTCAGCATGGTAGCTCTGATAATATTACAGTGTTGGTGGTAGACTTGAATGAAAAGAGGAGATGCAAATGAAGACATTAAAAGTGATTTAATAGAGTTTGCTTTTGCCAGATAGATTAAGGACATAAAAAATTATAGAAGTTGAATTGTTGATAAATAAAGGTGTCTAGAATAAAGTCAATAACAGCTAAACACCTGGCTTTGGCAAGTCAGACTATCACCTTTTTCTATGCTATCATTCCAGATGTAAGATGGTTGCTTGTTTTGAATATACCTGAAGCACACAAAATTCTACTTCTATTTGAGATTGGTTGAGTTGCACAGGATTATAGGGTGCACAGAGATGAGATTCATTCAAAGCTTGTGCAAATAATGAAAGAGAGATTACTAGTTCATCTATGCGTATTGCCACAAATTACAAAGAGATGGAATAAACCAGAGGATAATGACACTCAACCTAGCTAGTTTGCATGTGCTCTAACAAAGGAAGTTGGTGTTCTACAGCGTGTTCTATCACCAATCCTCTTTGAGGTAGATGTCCAACTGATCTTTAGGCTAGTGGTTCAAAACTTCCACACACAGATCTCAGATGCATTTTCAAAGATAGATGATAACACTCCTTAAGCAAAAAATAGACTTTATAGAGATGTCCAACATATCCTTGCATGCATTTGCTCATTGCTGACTGATCAATTGAGCAAAGATGGCACACCAAATCCTGGAGAGCTTGATAAATTTTTGTTGCAAAGATTTGACCATGAGGCACACTTGCAAGATGGATGATAGTGTTTCTTCAACTTTTCTTACAACACCTTGAGTATTTTCCAGTCATGGTTGGAGACATAAATTGCTAGCAGAAGCATCTTTTATTCTTAAAGAAAAAGTCTCACCTCTTATTTATGAGAACATTTATCTAATAGATGGAAAAGAGTCTTTATCTAGTTGAGAGAAATGTAACTTTATGTGGGAGACATACTTGGCATCACACAAAGGTTTGATAGGTACAATTTTATTTTGGCCTTGTTTAGGCTGTGACAATGTAGTTTGAGATTGAATTTACCTCAAATGATCTGGAATTGATATCTTGCATGCTCAATTATTTTTTCAATGTAATTTGGTGTTTAAAGTTGGATAATACTATTTGGTATGCAAGATTGCCTTTCTGTCCTTCCAATTTCTTTATTATATGTGTTGTTAATTGTTTTGCAAAGGTTCATCATTTGGTATCAAAGTAGTCTAAGGCAAAGACAATTTCATCATTTTGGTATTAGAGGTTGAAGCTCTTGGGATTGGATAATTTTTTGATATAGAATTAAGAAAAGAATGATGTTGCAATTGTGAAGGATTTGGCAAAGGATCAGTAGGACAAAGCACTCGAAGACCCTACTAGAGGAAAGGTATGAGTAATCTGTGATATTTGATTTGAGTTTATTTTATTTAATAAGCAAATAGGTGAAGAGGAAGGTAGTCAAGCCATTGAGGCTTAAGAGGAGAAGAAGCCAAGAAAGGCTTAGTTAAGATCCAAGAAGAAGCTTGGATAGTTTGCCAAAAGACTAAGGTGAAATAGACTTAGGTGAGGTAAAGGATGAAGTTTGAAGAATTGAGAAGAGAAGTTTGGAGAGCTCAAAAGTAAGAGAGCATAGTGAATGCTCAAGAAGAATATCCAAAGTAAGGTAAGCTTGGATTTGTGATTTGTGTTTGTTGAAGTGTTGTATAAAGAGTTGCTGTAGGATTGAGAAAAGGATCAAAAGACTAGGATGCAAAAGGCCTAGGTGAGATCAAGGAGATTGTCAAAAGACCAATCAAGGAGAAAGGCTTGGGTGAGACAAGGGATCAAGAGACCAAGGTGGAAAAGACTTGGGTGAATATCTCAGAAATAGAAGCATTATTGAAGGCACTATAGAGCAGCAAGGCACATGAGGGCACCAAGAAGAAAGCAAGCATCAAAGGTATGACTAATGTTGACTTTGATAAAGAAATTGCTAGTTTGTGGAAAGATTTAGATAAGATTAAAAGCATGTTTGAGTCTGATATTCAATCAAATGAGCATGTATGGGTATGGCCAATGAGGAAGAGGTTGAAGTGGCCAATAGATCTCCTAATGAAGAGGAGAAGAAGGCAAAAGGATATTGCCAAGAAGAGAGAAGCCCATAGAGACTTGAAGAGGATGAGTAGGTTGCCAAGTAAGCAACAAGAGGAAGAGGTGGAGAAGAAGGTTCTCATTGAGGAGAACACGAGAAGAGAAGAAGAAAAAGATAAAGTGCCAGGAAGAGCACTTGGAAAGATGAGAATGTCCATTAAGAGGACACTCATGGAGACATTATGGTCTCTTGTTTTTATATTTAATGATGTATTTGCATGGGCAATTGTAGGTATGAGTAACTTTGTGAAGGTCAAGAGAAGGGCCTTAGAGAGTGAAGAGATTGGTGCAAGAGATGACACCAAGAACACAAGTGAATGTGTAAGAGAAAATAAAAAGTTTGTTATTGTTGATAAAGAAGAAGAGATGCATAGGTTAATGCATGAGGAAGGTGTTGAAGAACCCATACAAGTAAGAGAAGAGGTAGAAGATGAAGCTGAATTCCATGATGCCATTGAATGCCAAGAGGAAGAAATAGAGTAGCCAAGCACAAAGGAAGATAAATATTGCTACATAGACCAAGCTATCAAAGAGGTAAATGAAGTGTTAAGACCTGATTTTGATTGTTATTATGAGCATGAAGCTGCTAATGTACAGGTGCAAGAGTTAAGGAAGATGATAAATCCCTCAAAAAGAGAATTTAACCATGGATATCTTATGCCTAAATGGTGGAAGAAGTAAACTCCCAAGCATGAGGAAGTGTTGGTACAAGAGCATGGATGCAAGATACCTACATGGTTTGAGAAGACAAATGATGAGAAGAAGAAACAAGTATGGGTGCCTAAGAAGGCAAAGAGTGAAGATGTGATTGTTGAGGTAACAACACCAAGAAGTCAATGGGGAAAGGTGAAAGCTGACACAAGTAACCAAAGGCATGAGGATACAAATATGAAAGGTAAACAAATGGTTTAAGATGAAGTTTTTGAATCATTTAATGATCTTTTTATGGAAAATGAGGAATGGAAAATGTTTATGAAAACTAATGTATAGAAAGGAGAGAGTTCCAAGAGGATGGATGATGAAATTAGAGATGTGAAATTAGTTCACATGATTGAAAAGAGTAAGGAAACACAAGGTAATAGTGTTCCTATTGTTTTTGATAAGTATATTGATGATGATGAAGAAGCTGATTTGTATGAAGAAACCATAAAGTGGATGAATGTATTTATAGAGGATGAAAGACAATTTGGTCCTAAGTTTTATATAGGACATGAAGATTTGGATGAGTTTGTGTTGAGTGATGAGATGAAGAGTAAGGCTAGTAAGGAACAAGCAATCCTTCAGGTTGATAAGCCCAAGTTTGATGAACAGGTGAGATAGATGAGATTTCACTAAAGGAAGAGTTGAAGATGTTGGAGGAGCTATTTGGACATTCAAGAGAGATGAATGAAGGTACAAGCCATGGTGAAGATAGCATTAGGAAGAGTGAAACAAGACAAGAGCAAAGCAAAGAGGTCAAAACAATTTTGATCAAGGAGCAAGAATGTGCAGGCAGCCAAGAGGCTTCATGGCCTAAAGATTTTGATTCTAAGGTGGCTTTTGATGTTTTTAATGCAGGTATAGAAGATGAAAACTTTGGAGACAAATATGAAGAAGTATGGGAGTGGGAGATGGCCACTGAGAAATAAATGAAAAGAAATACATATCTAAAGAGGAAGAAAAGCAAGAAGATGAAGGACAAAGACTATTCCAAACAAACACAAGCATTAGTATTGGCAACAAGACCTTGGGATCCAGGCATAGAGTGAAGACTAAAAAATTGAGGAGGTATTTCATTTAAACTAAGGTTCAAATTTTTTCTAGAGGGAGAGTATGATGCAGGAGCATCTACATACATCTTGGCAAGACATAATCATGATTAAATTCAAATTCAATAATTTGTAGTTTCCCTCTAATATGCTGTTACTGAGGAGTAATTGTAAAAATATAAAAGTAAAAAGTAATTGTTCTTGGGGGTATTGAGGGAATAATGGAGGAGTGGTTAAAAATATTTCAACCTTAGTATGTTGCTAGAAATTAAAAACTATTTTTGGTTTTACCCTGAGCCCAAGGTGGGGCGTAGAAGTTAGAGAGGGCTGTCCAGTTGGCAATTTGGTGATCAAAACAAATATGAAATTATTTGATCTATTTTTTATCCATGTATGGTGACTATAAGAGGATAAGAAGAAGAATGTAGAAGAGAAGGTAGGAGGATAGGGGAGATGTAGAGAAGAGTGAAATTACATCAAAAGATGAATGCCTGATACTAGCCAGTGATGGTCTATGAGATGTAGTATCAAATGTGGATGTTTGTGATTTAGCACATAGATGTATTACACATTGGCATAATAGAAATGCAAATTCATCTTATAAACCAACAAATGAGTCAATGGATCCTACAGCACAAGCAGTTGCTAATCATCTCTGCAAGCTTGCCATTCAATGTGGTAGATCTGATAATATTACAGTGTTGGTGGTAGACTTGAAGGTAAAGAGGAGATGCAGACCAAGACATTAAAGGCAATTTAACAAAGTTTGATTTTGCCAGATTGATGAAGGAGATAAACAATTGTAGAAGTTGAATTGTTGATAAACAAAGGTGTCTCGATTATAGTCAATAACAACTAAACACCTGGCTTTGGCAAGTCAGACTATCACCTTTTTCTATGCTATCATTCCAAATGTAAGATGGCTACTTGCCCTGAATATACCTAAATCACACAAAATTCTACTTATATTTGAGATTGGTCGAGTTACACAAGATTATAGGGTGCACAGAGATGAGATTCATTCAAAGCTTGTGCAAATAATGAAGGAGAGATTACTGGTCCATCTGCGTGTATTACCATAAATTATAGAGAGCTGGAATAAACCAGAGGAAAATGACACTCAACCTAGCAAGTTTGCATGTGCGCTAAAAAAGGAAGTTGGTGTTCTATAGCGTGTTCTATCGCCAATCCTCCTTGAGGTAGATGTCCAACTGATCTTTAGGCTAGTGGTTCAAAACTTCCACACATAGATCTCAGATGCATTTTCAAAGATAGATGCTAACACTCCTCAAGCAAAAAAATATACTCTATAGAGATGTCCAACATATCCTTTCATACATTCGCTCACTGCCGACTGATCAATTGAGCAAAGATGGCACACCAAATCCTGGAGAGCTTGATAAATTTTTGTTGCAAAGATTTGACCATGAGTCACACTTGTAGGATTAATGATAGTGTTTCTTCAACTTTTCTTATAGCACCTTGAGTATTTTCTAGTCATGGTTGGAGACATAAATTGCTAGCGGAAGCATCTTTTGTTCTTAAAGAAAAAGTCTCACCTCTTATCTATGAGAACATTTATCTAATAGATGGAAAAGAGTCTTTATCTAGTTGAGAGAAATGTAACTTTATGCGGGAGACATACTTGGCATCACATAGAGGTTTGATAGGTATAATTTTATTTTGGCCTTGTTTAGGCTATGACAATGTAGTTCGAGATTGAATTTACCTTAGATGATCTAGAACTGATATCTTGTGTGCTCTGTTATTTCTTCAATGTAATTTGGAATTTAAAGTAGGATAATACTATTTGGTATGCAAGATTGCCTTTCTATCCTTCCAATTTATTTATTATACATGTTGTTAATTGTTTTGCAAAGGTTCATCATTTGGTATCAGAGCAGTCTAAGGTAAAGATAGTTTCATCACTAGGTATGCTTCTTTTTCATTTATACTAGTCATTTCACTTTGATTCATTACTAGCATAAGTAGGGGAAAATGTAATAGCTTAAAATGACTATTCATGCCTTAGATGTCCACTTGAGGTCACTTTACCATTATTATGGAACTTTACCCATGTTAGGGTCCCTTTTAATCCATTTTAGTCAAATAGTAGTTACAAATAGCACCCAAACATATATAACACTACATGTGATCCATAACAGAGAGATTAATTAGTGATATAGTCCCCTACACCCTCCAAAAAGGTAATTTAAATTTCCCTTAGAGGATTAGGGTTGTCCTAGACCATTTTTTAAGTCACCATCCCAAGTCATTTTCATGAGAACACTATATAAACAATACTGTCACACTCTTACTCCCTAGTTGGACATTATCATAAAGAAGCACACAAAAGTACCACTTCACATTAATGGGAATCTCCTAATTATTACAATATTATATTAACTAAGTGTATATATTTAATATTAAATCCTTATCATAGGTATTGAAATATCAAGTGGCCTCCAAGGCATCCTCTCATGCATTCACACTCAAGCATTCTAACATTCACTCGCACTTGCACCAAACACTTAGGTAAGATAATTACATCAATTTTGATCCATCTTTAGAGTATTGGTTTATAGGTAGCATACCCATAGAAGGGTGAATAACACATGTCCATAAAATCAGACCCACTAACTCATTTTTCTCATGGTGTTCATTCAAGCCCTTATAATCTAGAAAATCCTAGGTTTTTAGAGGAAAGTAGAGATACATGGAAAAGTATTGATTGCATAGACTTGAAATTTGGACCAAAATTGGAATAGGGCCGAATCTATAAAACCCAAAAATTATTTAAAAATAGGACATTATATACAAATTAAGGAAACTACAACAAAATGAAATTATTATCTATAATAGGTGCTACTATGTAATGAGTAGATAAACACCAGAATCCTATTCACGACACTCTGAACTGCCCAAATCTCAACTTTTAGAACTCAAATAATTAATGATAGTAAATTTTTAGATAAGTATATATTCAATCCTATTTTTTATTATTTTTATATATTTAAATAAGACCAAAGGTCATAGTAAATAAGTACATAATTATTACATATTTATTTCACTGATTTAGACATCTTAGCCCTCTAATGAAACATATGAATTACACTTGTAAAACCTTAAAAGGTTAAATCACAAGTATAATATGTAAGATATTTTCATGATTATAGGCATGCGTATGTGTTATTAGATAAGATAAAATTTATAATGAATAACAATCATAAAAATATAGCTTATATCAATCATGATCAAATATAGATAAGTTTACCCCAATGTATTGTGTCATGTGGGAAGGGGAAAGGTCAAAAATATACATGCTCGTGTATCATGGATATAATGTATGTCTATATAAAATTCAATTACATATGAAAAATATGTGTATATGAATTATATTTTATATTAACATAATGTAAACAACATATGAAAAAGCTAGTAAGCATGTGAAATGCTATTTTTTGTATTTTTTTCTTTATTTGAATGTTTTTTGTATTTTCTTGGTTTTTTAATGTTTTTAATTTTTTAACAAATTATAAAATGAAAAAGGTATGCAATGATTTCTAGATGAGGAAAATAATATATGAGGAATGATAAATGAGTAATATTTACTAAATGAAATTTTTTATAAGTGTGCATATTCAAATATGCAAACACTATTTATGAATTATAAAGCACTTTACTATTGTACTCTTGGAAAACTCAAAACTTGGTTGTTCCTCCTAGTTATATAACTTTGTCAAACTTTTAAGTCTCATATATAACTCTATATAATTCTCCCTAGCCTATCTATTAGTTTGACAAGTATTATGTTGATAACTCAAACCTTCTTTCTTGTCTAGAATGTTTAAAACCTACTTATCTGCCACCACTAAAAGTTCTAAGTTTGGACCTACTTTCCTACTCCTTAGACACAAAATATGTGATAGACACCTATATCAATGCTACTATCCTACCCTAATGCAAGTGTCAAGTTCCCAAAACTCATCTAATTATTAAATGAAGTGTATCATAATCATCATTCTAAGTGATTTAATGTGAGTTATTTATTGTTATGGATTGATATAAATACAAGACCTACCCTCATTCATTTCTAAGCTAAAAAAATACCAAATGAGACCAAGAAAACTTATCAAATAATTTTATCAAGCACTAAATTATTCAAAGATTCCCTATTTATCATATTTTCCATATCAATCATGGGGAGAACACATTTGCACATCTAAAGTATAGAAGGAATATCCTAATATCTATATTTTACAAGTTACAAGCCATGCCATTATTATTCTTATTTACCACAAATTTCATGATTCTCCCACAATCCAATACATAGGGGGTAACTACATCATTTTAAGTCCCTCTTTAGGTTATTGCATATGTATGTAGTGCTCTTTAATATTGGGGTATTTGGGGTTAGTTTGACACCATGTGCCTACTAACCCATTTTCCCCCAAGATCATTATGAAGATGAATAACTAGGTTTTTGAAAATTCATGAGTGATAGTCCATGACCTAGATTTAAATTCACCAAATTAAAGGCAAAGTCAAACCCAAAATAATCTTGGCCATCACATCCCTTTCTACAAAGTTTTTTATATATTATATTTATTTTTAGTTCAAACAATAACATTAACATAATCATCCAAGGCTGATGTTACTATCCACAACTATAGAGGCACTCAATCCATAATATTATGACTATTCTAAAATAATCTTCTAGTCTACTTCATCTTTGTTCCATATCAAAAATTAAATTAACATCATAACAAGATAAGTACATTACTTATTTGTCATTTCCATATCTAACATAGTTATACTTACTATTTTAGCATTACTCATAATAATAAATTTAGTATATGTTATATATGAATTTAGCACCCAATTTGCCTATTGTAGATCTTATTATCGACCATGTACATTTTCATTTATATATACCCATTTAATATTCTAGATAATCCCAATATAGAAATCATTTTAGGGTTAAAGATTTCAAGCAATGTGATGATGAATCCCTTCAAAATTATACTATTCATTTAAAAAGTATATCATATGAGTTAGCATATATACCCTTAGATTTGTAATTATAATTTATGTTTAAGTGAGGGATTCTTTCACCATTTAAATAATGATCATTGAATAAATAATATTAGTCATTTACACATTTATGTGGATGCATAGATATTCTCCCTTTATAATTACTCATTCAAAGGAACCTAATATACCTCTCTTCAAATAATTTTTTTTTCTCCCTCACATAAAGGAAGGAGATAAATTACTTAAAGAGTATTATGAACAAAAAAGTGGTATCCCTAATATTCATATGACTAGTTTTCAAATGTTACATAACATGAGGCCAATCCAAGGTCCATGTCCTATGCAATAATATAAAAATTCACAAAAAAAATGAATCTATGACAAAAATATTTAAAAGATACCTTATTCATGGGTGGTGATTATTTTTGGCATAACCATATTGATTCTTAACAATAAAAACTAATTGTAATGTAAGACATTTGCAAAATAAATTCTTCAATCTTAAAAAATATAAAATAAAGGAGTTTGGAAAGACTCTTTGGGAAACATAATAATGCCAATTTCTTGTGGTCCTAAATTAATTCAAACATGTGTTTGGGTTATGCCTACCACATATTCATATGCTAGGAAATCTTTGTCTATATCAAATGAAATAAAAAATTGATCCAAATTAGCAAGGTATTTCCTTTCCTCATAAATTAAAATTAATACATATTCTAAAGAATAACATTAGTCCCTCTACTACACATGTAAATCATGAGGAAGAACACGAAATGTACTTTTTAAACTTACCCAATCATGATGTAAACAATGGAAAAGATCCAACTTATGGTTGTTAGGAACCAAGAAGAGAGATATCTATGATCATCAATTGGATGAGATCATAGGGTAGTCTCTTCAAACATTTAAAAAATACCCCAAAAAATAAAAAATATTAAAAAGTATAAAAACACTTTTGGCACTTACATATTACATTATATCATAAGAATGTATATGTTAGTTCCATGTTAATGGATGGCATATCAGTTAATCTTACATACACATGTGTGTCATTCTTCTACTTGAGGGTGATACAAGCATACATAGATACATGATCTATTCCTATTTTTTATGTTGGTACTTCCCTATACTCATGTCATATGGAAATTGGAGGCATCCACCTCTATGATCATGATAATCATAGCTTGTATCATTCTATGGTCACTTTACATTATCATGTTTTGATCTTGTATATGTAATTACACATACCTTTATCCATGACTATATCTTACACAAGGTAATTCACATGTTATGTACTTTAAATTTTTTGCTAATACATTGGATCCATAGGCTAATATAATATGTTTGTACCATTTAATTGTACTTTCTTGTATACACATCCTTGAGTGCATTGCCTTTCTATTATTCTTCTTGTTTGATCATTTGAATATGATCCTTTGTTTACATTCCCTATGACTATGTGTGCTTTATTTGACATTTTAATATGTCATTGAATTTTGTATGGATATTTTAATATGTCATCATTATTTTTGTGGAAATTTTAACAAGTAATTTCCCTACAATTGTGTGACATTTGAACATGCCCCTTGTTTGTGATCTCTTTGGATCATTACATTTTGACTTCTTTTTGAGTGCTTTCATGTGTGAATTTATTTACTTAGTCATATTTTTTGGTTAACATATATATGTTTCCATGATCCTTATCATGCATCTTAGGCCTTCATGTGATCACATTGTTCTATGCACTTTAATGATACATTTACCTAGACATGTTACTACTATATGCTACATGATTACATTAACAAATTATATGGTTTTATTATCCTTTTGAGTGGAGGTAACTATAAATTTATATTCTTCCCTCACCTCAAAGAGGGCATGTCATATAGACATGTTCTTCATAGTTGGTACATTTTTTAGATTCATTGGGGGTATGACTTGGATTCATTTTCTCCACACTTATTTAATATGTGGTACCTATATCAGTTTATAGACTCAGTGGGAACATGTCATATAGGTATGATTTTCACCCATTCATAGATTTTATATTTAATATGGGAATGCTTTGGGATCATTTTCTCCATATGTATTCAGTATTCAACATATCTAGATTATAATGGGGGTATGTTACGGAAACATGTTCTCCATGTTCGCACTTATTTTAGTTTTCATATGTCTCCATATATAGTGGGGATATGTTTTAAAATCATGTTTTCTAAACTTAGACATTTTATAAATTGGCTAAGGCACATAATTATATAAATTTATATTCATATTTGTGGAAAAATTATATACATTGACAAAAATTCTATACATATTTTCAACACTAGACATATCTAAGGTGCATATGCTATGAAATTTATACCTAATATTGAAAAATCCAAATCAATTTCTGATTTAAAAACACTTTTATGGAATATTACCATATCATGGAATTTTATACATTGATACCCATGATTGACTTTTATGGACTATATTAAGCTAATCTACTGCAGTAGTTAGTTCAATTTTGGTACAGTTGAAGTGATTAAATCACTTAATATTACCAATTTTTTGGTTTTAATTTATTTTATCATCTAACCTTACCAAGTTATAATTATCATTAGGTTTCATAATTGAGCTAATCTCAAATTTTAGGTGGGAATACACCTTTTTCCAAGGTTGGGGACATGTTCCTCTCTCTCTCTCTCTCTCTCTCTCTCTCTCTCTCTCTCTCTCTCTCTCTCTCTCTCTCTCTCTCTCTCTCTCTCTCTCTCTCTAGATATAAACTTTATATATTTGTGTGTGTGTGTGTATCTTAATCTCAATTTTAGAGACTTACAATAATATATATTTTCAAATCAACTTTATAATAGTCAAGGTAGTTACATCAACACACAAGTATACTCCTAAACCTTATTCTTTCAATTTCAATATTTTTGATACTTTCAATTCCATATTATATCTGTTGATTATGTATTTTAGCATGCATGTAATTATAGGTTAGTCACTATCAAATCAATCAAGGTGGACTCAATAAAAGACAAGGTTTGTTATACACACCTAGGTACACATCCATTTCCTTTAAATTAGTAATTTTATTACTAGATTAAAAGTGGGAAAATATAGACACTATTTTTGAATTATATAGCACCTTAGTATTGTACAATTGGAAACTCAAAAAATTATTATTACTCTTAGTTTTGGACCTTCACCACTTTTTGAATCATCACATTTGTTCTATCTTGTGCCCCTTGACCTTCATCTTAGTTTGGCCAATATTATATTGATGACCCAGACCTTTTTTCTTGCTTAAAATGCTTAAAACTTGGTTATCATCCACCTATGCAAGTTTTGATTTTGTACCTATTTTCTTAATCCTTAGACACTAACATTTGGGATAGACAAATACATAGATTCTAGTATCCTATCCTAATACAAGTGTTTAGTGCCCTAACTTCATCTAATTTATAAATGAAATGTATCATAATGGTTGACCTAAGTGTCTTAATTTAGGTTACATATCCAAAGGGATAGATATAAATAAAAGATCAACCCTAATTCATTAATAACCTTTAAAAATACTAAAAGATATCAAGGAAACTTATCAAACAATTCAATTAAGCAAAGCTTCCCTATTTTATCTTATTCTGCATATCAATCATAAGGATAACATATCTATAGGATTTAAGTACTAAAGGATCAACCCATTATATTTTTTTACATGTTACAAGATAGGTCACTATTTTATTTATTTATAACATATTGCATGATTCACACACAAGCCAACATGTAGGGAATAACTACATTAGTCTAAGGCCTTCTTAAAGGTATTATCTATGTAGATAGTGCTTATTGATAGATGGGTATTTATGGTCATCTCGACATCATGTACCCACTAACCCATTTCCCCCAAGGTCACTATGAAGATGAAGAACTAGGGTTCTAAAAATTAATGAGTTATGATAGTCCATGACCTATATATGAATGCACCAGAGTCAAGGTTAAGTTGAACCCAAAAACATCTAAGTGAATGTAGTATTTTCCAATAGGTATTCTATATAAGAAACTTACATTGAGATCATGTAGTACTGTTAATAAAACCATCTAAGGTTGATTCTATTATCTATGGATCTAGAGGCACTCAATCCAAAATTTTATTATTGTTCTAGAATCCTCTTCTAGTCTACTTTATTTATCTTTTATATTGAGAAATACATTAGCATCAGAATAATCCATGTTAATTAATTCTTTATCATTTCCATATCTAACATAGTTGTACTTATCATTTTTAGCATAACTTAGTATTAAAAATTTGGTATATGTTATATCTAAGCTTAACACCCAATTTGCCTATTATAGATCTTATTTTCACTCTTGTGCATTGCTATTTCTATATACCCATTTAATATTCTAGATAATCCCAATCTAGAACTCATTTTAGTGTTAAAAAGAATCATAAAGTGTATCCTTTGTAATCAAATTCAAAACTTTACTTTTGTTAAGTATCTCTTTTTTATAGATTTTTTTTATAAATCCTACTTTAAGCATGTTTATTTACCTACCTTGAGTTTGATTTGCCAATTTCTCTTTGTTTAATAGCCTTTGCAATACATTTGTTTTATAATTGTTCTTTTTCATCTTGTGCCTTTTTTAAAAAAAAATCTTGATCTTTTTATGTCATTTCTTGCTCTATGTTTTTCTTTTTAACTTTTTCTCTATTTTTTCCTTTTGAATATTTCCTTACGTTAATTTTGCCTTTTGAATATTTTCTTGCTATAATTTTTACATTTACAATTAGTTTTGTAATGAATCATCCTTTGGTACCCATAATTTTTATTTTTAAAATTGTACTTTAGAAGATATACTCGTAAGATAAGTGATTTACTTTATTTATGTGACAATGAGAGGATAACCACTATCAATTATATTTTCTATTTTTTAATTAAAATATAAGAAAAAAACTTATAATGTTCACACATTATATGATATACACAATAGTGTTTTCATATTCTAAGAGGATGTATAAGATGTGATTGGATCACTTTATATTGAATTGCTTATCTTATAATTTCACTTGTTATTATCTTTTGGTTCACTTGTTGAAGTACTAGTTGTAGATTTATTTTGTTGTGGCTTGTAGTTAGGCATAACATTGCTGGATGAAGATGAAAATAAATTATTAACACTATTATATTATAGATTATTTATGTGTGTTATTTTAATCCCATGATGTGATATTTGAAACCAAAATTTATATTACTTTTATAATTCTTCTATTGACCTTGTTAGAGTAATTATTTTATACTTGAGGGATTCACAATCTATTGTCTTGAAATTTTACATTTCATGACAACACCCCCAATTGTGCCCATACATTCAATTAGAGGTGTTTTAAATATATCTAAGGTAAATTAAATTTATAATGAGACATCGAATACATAACTCAATGGATAAGGTTTGTGTATAATAATGAAATTTAACTATCTTTCAAGATTATAAATAGTGTGTTGAAGATATCTTGATAATTTTTCTTTTGGTGCAACAAGATTCTTGTCATCATGGAAAGAATTGTATGATAGAGAGATGAGATAATTCAAGAATTCATTTGACCTTATTATCACCAGAGTGAAAATTTAAGGTAAATTCAAACTTATATAAAAGTTCATAATTATTTTCCCAATGTGGAGACTAGATTTGAGAGATGAATTTTGACTATAAACACTTGGTATAAAAACTCATCTTAAACATAAAAAATCAAGGGGAATAATAATAGTTGTAGGTTTCAAGTCATGTAAAAACACTAACACACTTTTCCAAGTCATGCAATTTGAATTTTTTTTTTCCACTTGGTACAATTTACAAATTCATTTTTCCACTCCATGCAATTTGTAAATTCTTTTTTCCATTACGTGTAACTTGAAAAATATTTTTTCCAATCAATACAATTTGTAAATTCATTTTTCCACTCTGTGCATTTTTTAAATTCTTTTTTCCACTATGTATAATTTGTAAATTATTTTTTCCACTCGGTACAATTTGAAATTTCTTTTTCCACTCTATGGAATTTGAAAATTCTATTTTCCACTCCATGCACTTTTCAAATTATTTTTGCATTTTTTGTTCACTTGAAAATTTAATTTTTTTTCCATGGTCATGCAATTTCAAATTTTATTTTCCTTGGTTGGGAAAATTGAAATTACATATTCTTGAGTCATGTAATTTTTTTTTGTACTTCCATAAATTCATGGTAAATAGAGAATGATGGTGGTTTTAAGAATAAATTTGTGGTTTTCCATTTGGAAAGTTGTTTGGCTACATAATTCATGGTATTATCAAAATCCATGGTTTTATACTTATAAAAGACTATTCAAAATAACTTGTTTTCAAACTATAGTTTGTGATTTCTGTCTTTTAAAAGGTTGTTTATGAATGAATTCATGGTATTTAGGGAATGGATGGTGATTTTAGTGGAAAAGTTTATAGTTTTCAATTTTTTGAAGATATTTTTCATAAAAAATGTATGGTTTTGATTATACAAGATTTTGAGGACTCTTTGTCATGTCATGCAAGCCCACCAATAGTATAAAATGGCCTTCCCAAATCCATGAGCTATTCCTTGGGATAAAAAACTTATTAAACTTAATCTAATGTAGAGGTTTCAAAGATATTTTACATTATGCAGGATTCAAAATGTATTTATACATGTAAATTTCCCCTCTAAGGATGCAATTGAGAAGCCTCAAGAGCAAATATTTAAAGCATGTCAGAAGTGCAAAGAGAAGTAGTTGTTAGATAAAGTTGTAATTGTCCTCAATGAAAGTGAAAACAAATAGGCTCCATCAAAATCTTCTAGTAAATGCAATTCATGCAAATTCACTATGTCACTTTGTAAGTCTCAAATTGTGTAATTTTGATTTGTACATTTCAAGTGGTGCAAAAGCATCAAAGCATTTTTGCACCATTCAAGTGGTGAAATTTATTAATTTCACTTTTACATGAAGTAAAATTGCACCAAAACATATTTATATCACTTAAGTGGTACAATGTTGGAATTTCACATTTGCACATGGTGTAAATACACCAACTCACATTTACACCATCTATAATAGAAAAAGTTGGTTACTCACTATAACCACCATCTTGCACTATAAATATGAGTGTTAGGATCATTGTGGAAGGAATTCTTTGAAGTGATACTATGGATAGATTTTATCTGAAGAGCTGAGCTTTATTATCAACTCAATAAAGATCAAAACTAGGAGATTTTTCAAACTTTTTATTCAAAATTTCTTCTTTAGTTATATATTTGTATGTGATTCCCCTATTTTTTATCTATATTTTCAATTCATATTTTTAATAATTACTAAATTGCCAAATAATTGGAATTCCCTAGTAATTAAGTCTTTTATAATCTTCTTGTGTTATTTCTATGATAGTGAAATCTCAGTGGGGTTTAAGCAATATTTTAATTGTCTTTATGGGTAAATGTGGGATGTGTGTCTTTGGTATGCTACCATTATTGAAAAATCATATTAGTGTATGTTTTTCAATTTTAAGGGTGAAATTATGTTTTTACCATCCATTGAATGAGAGGTATTTCTATGAACATGGTGTTTTACCCTTATTAGACTATTTTGGTAAGTTTATGGATTTAGTTATTCAATGTTGTCCTTATTTTTTCCAAGATTATCATGGTAGTTTTTATTTTTAATTGAATATAATAACCTTATTATTATTTATTCCTCTCTTTTATATATTCTTCCCTTATTTACATTCTTCCCTTATTTCCTCTCATTTCCTCTCTATCTCCTTTATGTACTTTCAAGTTCAAATTACGCAATCCCCAATAGAAAATATTTTTACTGTAAGTCATTGTGAATAGTTTTCCCCCTAATTCTCCCTTTTTAGATTTCAATAAATTTAGATCTACCCACAAATAGAAGAGGTAATTTATCTTTAATTTATAATTAATTTAAGGACTTAGTTCTCACACTTCTAAGTCAAAGTCACCACTTTGTCCCCTAGGAAAATTTTTGAGCCAATAGTTTTTGGTGACTATACTAGGGATTAAGGTGATTTATGCGCATCATTTTTAAACATTTCAAGGAATCTCCCTTAGAATGGAGGTTGGAGACTCTGATAAGAAAAATTACATAGTGCATATACCTTCCTAATTGTATAAATGATATTAGTCCATCCCAACCCCAATGTTCCTTATATCAATGGAGAAAACATTTTGTGTCATTAGATTTGGACCAATACAATTAGGTCTCATCAGGTTCAAAGAAAATATTCCCAAAGCTCTTTAGAGAAAATGGTCAAGGTGAAGATAGACATATCTAAGCCTTCACAGTGTCCTTTAACATTTTAGGAGTTATGTATAAGGATGTTATTGTGAGACTTTTCATTGAGACTCTCATAGGATATATTGTTGAGTGGTTTTTTCAATTATAATATGGATACATTATGAGTTGGGAATCCTTGAATAAAAATTTATTGAACATATTCAAATTATATATGGATGTGTGTGGACTTTTGTCAAACTTATTCCAGAATCAAAAGCAAGACAATGAGTATATGAGAGAGTTTTTATCATGTTTTAACAAATTTTGAGACTGATACTTGAGCCAAATCAACCAAGTCTCAATAATCAACTCTGCATTTTTATTGATTTTCTTCACCAAGAGATCAAAATCATCTTGATAAGGAACAAGGTGAATAACTTGGTGGCTATGCACTAAAATTCCATAGAGATTGACTATGATTTGATTATGTATAGAACGTTGAAGAAAATAGTTTCAAAATATTCTAAACCTATTGGAAATGATAATGAAGAAAAAATGAAACCTAATACAATCAAGAGTCTACAATATTCATAAAAGAGAGTTCAAAGGAAATTTACTGATCAAACATGTCAAAAGTCTAATATGGAAAAATATAAAGTGATACATGTCACATATGATTATTTTAGTTTCACAATCATGGAATAACATGAATAGTTGGAAGAACTAATGATTTATCAGATAATAGATAAATAATTTGACTTCTTGCTTGGTTACAAGGATAAAGATTTACCTATTTTACCAGACTACTTAAACCTCATGGTCCTAGGAGAAAATGGGTTATCTAAAAAATAATTGATAAAACCACAAATAAAAAGGAGTAATAATTAAGAGTGTGATGTTATGCTTTATGAAGGAGAATATAGTGTAGGACCAAATTTTATGAAAATAGAATATCCCTTCCCTATTAGAATGAAAGACTCAATAGTCAAAAATGAAGATTCAGTATTTCATTTTTAGGGTCTATCATGGAATAATTATCTACAAGATTTGAATCCAAATAAATTAAGCCTATGCAAATTTAAAATAATAATCATGCCAAGGTTGATGTCAAGAAAGACATCAATGTAGAAAAAAATAAATGGTGCCCAATAATCATTACAAGTGAAATGTAAACTATCAAGGCAAAGGAAATTGATGAAGATTATGATGATGACTCATTTCATGATGAATTAATTTATACTATGGGAAGTGATTTGAAAAATAATATCAACACCTAATTCATTCTATAAGATAATCATATTGTGGTTCTAGCTAAAAAATAGATATGTGACACACTTTTCTCTAATTTAGATACTATATATGCAATAGATGCATTTGAAGTCATCCAAAAAGACATTGAAAAAGTTAAATATTTCATAGAAGTGATGATATAATATTAGAGAATTCATAATGATTCCATTTAAAAATAGGAAAACATTTTTAATTTGTTTATTCATGATCATCCTTATATGAATGATAACTATAAATTAATCTTCCCAACTATATTGTCACTATTGCTAAATGTGTTCAGAGTCTATATTCAAATCCATTATTCTAAAATGGTAGATAATTCTCCCAATCAATGAATGTTTTTATATAAGTCTCTCATTTTCCTCTACTCCCTATAAATAGTTTTGCTTTCCCATTTTTGGCTTACTTCCTTTTTCCTATTTTATTTGGTGTGTGTGTGTGTGTGTGTGTGTGTGTGTGTGTGTGTGTGTGTGTGTGCGCACGCGTGCACGCGCGGGTGCACGTGCGTGTGTGTGTGTTGTCTTTTAAAAAATACAAAAATTTGTGTATTATTTCTTGCTCTTCTTATTTTGGTCCTTCTTCTTATACATGTTCATATCCATGATCTATACCTACATTTAATCTTAATCATTCAAACATATCAAATCCTCATGTGAGTTATTTAGTGTAATACTCTTTTATTTCCTAGATGACATGCACAAATGGGACAAAATGTATTTTTGTAAAGTGACTTTCCAAAAAATACATTTGATAGTTTATCCAAAAAATAGTTATTAAATTTATGAAAATGGTGATATACATGATTATATTTCAAGCAATAAGGTAAATAGATTTATCATGGATCTATTCAAAGTGAACACATGGTGAATAGGCAAAATTTCAAGAATAGGTGATCTGGCTTGATAGTGCATGTCCATTTATAATATAATTGAGATGGGTGAACTAGTTGTTAATTAGTTGTATAAAAATATGAAAATATTAATTGTATGTGACTTGGCCTAACAATACATGTTCATTTCTCATATAACTTGAGATGGGTGAACTGGCTGTTAGTTGGTTAGATTAAAATATGCAAATTTTTTGAGAAGAAGATTTGACCCAATAACACATGTTCATTTCTTATATGATTGAGATAGGTGAACTATTTTTTATTTGGTCATATCAAGACATTTAAATGTGAGATACATAGATGTATTTGATAATCTATGGAAATAAGGCACCAGTCATGTAAGATTCTAGTGTTATCCTACATTCCCTTCAGAAATGTAGTCCCAAAGTTGGAGCCAATTATTGTCTTGAAATTTTAAATTTCATGACAACACCCCCAATTTCCATCATACGATAAATTATAGGTGTTTTAAAGACAAGGATGATAAATTTTTTGCATAATGGGACATCGACTCCATATTCCAAAGTACAAGGTTTGGGTAGAATAATGAAATCTAACTATGTTTCAAGCTTCCAAATAGTGTGTTGAACATATCTTGATAATTTTTCTTTTGGTGAAACAACATTCTTGTCATAATAGAAAGCATACTATGATAGAGAGATGAGATAATTTAGGAATTCATTTGACCTTATTAGTACCAGAGTGAAAATTTAAGGTAAAATCAAACATATATGAAAGTTCATAATTTTTGTCCCAATATGGAGACCAAATCTAAGAGAAGGTTTTTGACTATAAATGCTTGGTATAAAAAATTCATCTGGAACTTCAAAAATAAAGGGGAAGAATAATAATTGCATTTTTCAAGTCATACAAAAACACCAACACACTTTTCCAATTCATGCAATTTAAAAATGCTTTTTTCCACTTCATACAATTTACAAATTCATTTTTCCACTTGTAATTTACAAATTCTTTTTTCCACTCCATACAATTTGTAAATTATGTTTTCCATTTCATAAAATTTTCAAATTATTTTTTCCACTTCTTGAAATTTGCAAATTATCTTTTCGCTCTATGCAATTTTCAAATTACTTTTTCCAATCTATTCAACTTTTAGATTCTTTTTCCACTCTTTGAAATTTGTTAAAAAAAAATTCAACTCTATGCAATTTGAAATTTATTTTTACATTTTCCCTTCCCGTGAAAATTGAATTTTTATTTTCTATGGTCATGGAATTTCACATTTTATTTTCCTTGGTCATGCAAATTGAAATTACATTTCCTCGAGTCATGTAATTTTATTTTACACTCCCCCAAATTATTTGTAAATGGATAATGATGGTGGTTTCATGAATAAATTCATTTTATTACATTTGGAAAGTGCTTTGGCTACATAATTCATGGTATTATCAAAATACCTGGTATTAACATTATAAGAATTTTAAAAATAACTTATATTTCACCAATAATTTATGATTTTTTGGCTTTTAAAAGGTGGTTTTTGAACAAATTCATGGTATTTTGGGAATGGAGGGTGGTTTTAGTGGAAAATTTTATAGTTTTAAATTTTTGAAAGATGGTCTCCATAATAAAATTTTGGTTTTGATTATATATCCTTTTGAAGACTCTTTTTCATGTCTTGTAATCCCATTAATAGTGCAAAATGGCCTTCCTAAACCCATGACCTATTTCTTTGGATTAAAAAACTTATTAAAATTTATCTAATGTGGAGATTTCAATGATATTCTACATTCTATAGGATTTACAATACATTTATACATGTAAACTGTCCCTCTAAGTCCATAATTGAGAAGCCTTATGACTAAATATTCAAAGCATATCATAAGTGAAAAGAGAAGAAATTATTAGAGAAAGTTGGAATTATCCTCACTAAAAGTGAAGATAAATAACCTCAGTAAAAATAATTTTTTCTTTTTATATTAATTTTGGATCTCATTTTGTAAATTATAGTTGCAAATGTTTTGTAATTTTAACCTTCTAAATGAATTTGGTGTAAATACACTATGTCACTTTGTATGTCTAGAATTGTGTGATTTTGATTTACACATTTCAAGTGGTGTATAAGCATTAAATCATTTTTTCACTATTGTAGTGTTGTGATTTTTTAATTTCACTTTTGTATAAAATACAATTGCACCAATACATCTTTATATCACTTAAGTGGTACAATGTTTTAATTTCACATTTGCATGTGGTGTAATTACACCAACTCAATTTTGCACCATATATATCACAAAAAAGTTTGTTATCCATCATAACCAACTTATTACACTATAAATAATAGTTTTAGGATCACTTTGGAGGAATTTTAGCAGTGAGACTATGTTTATATTTTGTTTGAAAAGTTGAGCTTCGTTATCAACTCAATAAAGATTAAAACTATGAGATTTTCTAATCTTTGTATTAAAAATTTATTTGTGAGTCATATCTTTGTATGTGATTCACTTGTTTCTATATCTTTACTTTTAACTCATATTTTTAATCATTACCATATTGTTAGATAATAGGAATTTCACATTAAGTATTTATTTTAGAATCTTCTTGTGTTATTTTTATGAATGTGAAATATCAATTGGGTTTAAGCAATATTTTAATTATCTTTTATATGTAAATATGTTATGTTTGTCTTTGGTATACTATCAGTATTAGAAATTTGTCTTAGAGTATGTTTTACACTCCTAAGAGTGTAGTTATGTCTTTACCACCCATTGAATGAGAGAGATTTCCATGAAAATGGTGTTTTCCCCTTCTTGAACTATTTTGGTATGTTTTTGCATTTAGCTAAAAGAGTTATTTTTCATTTTACCAAAGGTTATCATGGTAGTTTCTATGTTTAACTAATTATAATAACCCTATTCTCCTTTATTTTTCCTTTCTCTATTCTTTCCTTCTTATCTCTGATTTACTTTTTATCTCTTTTATTTACTTTCAGGTTAAAAGTATGAAAACCCCAATATAGAAAATATTTTTGTTGAAAATATATTTGAATATCTTTTCACTTATTTTTTCATGTTTGGATTTTAATAAATATATCTCTACCTGCTAATATGAGAGGGAATTTGTGCTATGTCTTTGCCTCATAAGGACTCAGTTCCCACATTGCTGACTAAAAGTCACTAATTTATCCCCTGGACAAATAGAGGATATTTGGGTGGTGTATGGGTTTTAGTAAGGGTATGTTGGTTACCTTAATTTGGTATTATATGATAGACTACCTTAACCCTTTAACTAGTGATAGCATGTACATTATTATATGGAAATTAACTATCACACTCCTTAGGGTTAGGAGGAGGAAGAGGTTAATTTTTATCCATTTTAGAGTTTATAGAGATTTAAATGATGAAAATATAAGAGACACATACAAATGTTAGAAAAAACCCACTTTTGAGTATGTGGATTGACTATCATAACCATAAGAGCCATCAAAAGTGGTGTTATTAGTCTATATATTATCATCAATATTTTTATGTGCATATTTATTAGTCTATTCATTAGCATTATTATAATGGTTTGACAAAAAATAATGCTTGTTAATGAATTTCATATTAGCCATGATATCCTCATAAGCAATTTATTGATCATTAAGAATACTAAATATTAAATCCAAAGGATGAGGAGGCTTAGATGATGTCATATTAAATTTAATCTCCAATATATGCATAATGAAAATTTCAAAATTTCAAAATATGGCAAGGTAATTTTAAAATATGAGAAAGGTTTCTTAGTAAAAATATAAAGTAAGAAAAATCCAAAAAAATAAGGGAAAATAGGTGTCCCTTGCGTTTTTTGGTCAAGATTTACTAAAAATAGTAGATTTAAAGATCTAAAAAATCCACATATAATTTTGGTGAACAAAAAGAATTTTATTATTATATCAACTTAAGTATGAAAAATGTTTAAGTACTTTTATAATTTAGTGTTTGTGAACTAGAACTGAACCAAACAATGTGGGATGCTTTACAAGCAAAACCCTAAAATATTCACAATAAAGAATAATAAATTTTGATAATTAAGAGATGAATTTTATAAATATTAGAGGCTTTTAAAAAACATTAAATTAGATTAAACCCATTAATTAATTAAAAATTAAATACACCATTCACCTTGTATGTAAATTTTAAATAAAAATAGTAAATTATAAAATCCTAACAATCCATATATAATTATGGTGAAGAAATGAGGTATATGATTATATCAACCATAATATGAAAACCAATAGGATAAATTTATAAATTAAGGATTTTTGAGATAGAAAAGATCCAATTAAGGAAATAATTTTGTAAGTGTATGAACACAAACCCATAATGAAAAGAAGAAGGTGAAACCCTAGTGTAAAAATGGAACTAAATTATAAATTTTAAACCAATAAGAAAAGGAAATTAGATGTAAAATATAAAACCCTAAGGAAAAAATTATAAATTTGAAATAGAATGTTTAAATCTTAAGGGAAACCTAGGGCTTGATAATGCTTGAATAGAATTCAGGTTTACCAAATGTGTAACCCTTTTTATAAATAAAGTTGAAGAGAATATCCTAATAAATTAAATAAAACACTATTATAGAAGTAGTCAAATTAAATAAATTTTTATTTGAATATTCCAATAAGATATACTAAATCTAAGCATATGTAAAATATGGAAAGTACAACATTCAATATTTTGGTAATAGAAATATAGAGATATTTTACTAAGCTTATATAATGTTGCACAAGAACGTATGATTAGTGTAAGTAAAGAAATGAACTATCCTAAGATCTATATCCCATCATCAGATTTTGGATATTTTTTTTGTCATCCTTTACACTTGCATCACCTTGTGGACACTAGCAATGATGCTAGTTTTATGATTCTACCACTAGGTCATGTATGTAATATTGAATATTTTCTAAAACTTATACCTTCACCTATTAGGGTTGACTCTCACCTTTTTTATTTTATATACTGATATCATATGTCATCTAATTATGGCATGTGATCTTAAAAAATAAGGGTTAGTGGGATCAAGTGAATATGAGATGAGCTCAAATACCCTTTTGTTAGTGAGATTTACCTACATAGCCATTTATTTTGAAGAGGGCCTCAAACCAATGTAATTTTCCCTTATGTGGCCTTGTGTGTAAATAATTATGTAACATACTAAATGTGAATTCATGTAGTTATATAGCTTGTAACTTAGAAAATATTGATTATGGGTTGTTTTTTTATTATTTAGACCTATAATATGACTGATTCTATGATTGGTTTGGAAATACGATAGAATAACTTAGTTGTGTAGTTGATTCTTAGTGGTGTAGTGTAGGCTTGAGAGGTTCTTGCTAGATTAACAATGAGTGGGATTTAAATTTTATTAATACTACACCGTTTGAAATGTTTATTACATAATTGTTAAAACAAACCCATAGGCTGAACCATACATATCAAAAGATTTTTTTTTTTGTAAAGGTACAAACACCTATGTTGGAATAGGCACAATAGTATTGATACTAGTGTCTAAATATTAATTCAAGTGTCTAGGAAGATTAAACTTTATTGAATTTATTTATCTAATAGTGAATGATATATACCATGTTTTAAGAATAGTATGTGCTATAGGTGACCTGAGTAATATAATATTAGGATTGGACTATAAGATAAGCATTTAGTAATAATTAGATGGAGAACATAATCCCTTTAACTATAATGCATATTAATAACTAAAGGGTAGAACAATGACTAATATTTTCCAAGTGTAAAAGATTAATTTAGCATATAAATATAGTTTTACATATATACACAATGTTCATGTTATCATCATAACTACAAAATTGATAACTATGAATTGGAATGACAATAATTTTACATTCAATATAAACTATTAAGTTTTGTATGTGCATAGACCATTATCATTCCTCATGAATCTAAAATTGTGTATATGTGCATGAACATGTATCCTTCACCTTGAGTGTTTCCAGTTGTTGATCACAGAACACGCCCCATTTTTTACTTAAGTAGGGATCCTCTTTTCTTTCCCAATCTTTTTCTTTGGGAGGTTTAGTGGTTTTCATGTTTTTGACTCTTCTCCAAGTGTCAATATGTTAAATGATAATTTTCAAGTGACTAGATCTATTTATTTTCAATGCTTTTTCATATTAGACTACTCATTTTAAGATTTGAATATAGAATTATTAAGGTAATTTTCTTGAATATGTCTTAGACTAAGAAATTTTTCAATCATATGAAATCACATTTTAAAGACGCCTAAAAATTCTACTTTTTCGATCCATTTCTACTCAAATCTTATTTAAACTAACTAAAAGTTGTCTATGTTCATGTTTTACCTTAGTCAATTTCATTAAAGTGGTCAAAATTTGCTTTAAAATGGACTTAAGTTAATTCAAAATTGTTTTATTTTGTTAACTTTGTGTGCCCTATTTTTACTTTCAAAGGACTTAGCGATTTTAAATTTAAATTTATTAACTATTGGCATTTGATTTAAAAAATGATGCATATGCCTTTTCATTTTATGCCCATAGTTACCTAATTAAAACCAAGCATAGTGTGGAAATCACTCACAACTCTCAACATCCCCAATCCATCCAAAATGACTTTTGATACTTAGTCAATTTTCTAAATTCTACTCAGAGCCACATTGTACTTTTCCACCATTCATTAGGATTTGAATAGTTAAAAAAGCCTCTAAGTAAATAAGTTAATGAAATGCTTTAATGTGTCATGATATTAATATCCCACTAATCATAGCCAAATAAATACCAAACATAGCCTTTGGATGACTAGGTTAGTGGTTTGTTCCCACATGGTAACATCCTAGAGATTAGTTGCCCTAGAGTAGTCTTTAAACTAGTATTATACTCTAGGTGAGTAGGTTAATAGGATGATATCATATGGAAGCATCCTAAAAACCCACTAACTTGGATTGCTTTGTATAATAGCAATAGCCTTGGGTGATTATGTGAGTGAAATGCTACCATGTAACAACATACCATGACTTTGTGGCTGTAAGATAGTCCATGCAACAAAATATATTATCAAAGCTTTGGGTGAGTGATATGATGTCACAAGGTAAAATATCACCTTATGATGGTAAAATAATAGTCATCACATGTAAATCTTTGACTAGGTAGAGGAAAATCAGGTGTATCTGCATGGCAAGAACCCTACAAGTCTAGGACACACTATCAGTAACATCAAGGCATGAGCTTAAATTTGATCGGTGTCTTTATACTTCAAATCCATAGATCCATAAACCTATAGACCAATAAGAGTATTCTACATGGCCCTTAATGATCTCAAATTTGGCATCCATCCCAAATGTCAAAATTATCAAACATTTAGGGAGTGATGCTTGCATATTAAATAAAGAATTTCCATGGGTGGGCTTCATAGTAACATTATAATATTTTAGGATGACTCATATGAGTTAATAATTGATTTATATATTCTTTATATGCTTAAAATATCCTACATCCAAGTCAAACTCAAATTAATACAAATATATGTGTCCAAATAACAAAGCATTGTATCTATTTATCCTATTTTAGGTTATGTCCTTTCTATTTAGTGATTAGATCATTTTATTGCCATTATTTTGTCATATTTTTAAATAATTTGTGACAGATTTTTACATTTAATAATGAAATTTCAATATTTTGATCTAATCTTTTGATTTGAACTCTTTTTATCATCAAGAAGTTTGAGTTCGTAGTTGGTGGAAAATAAATATAAGACAAGATGAAGGTTGGAAAAATTCTAGGTGAAATAATAGAGTGGATTTAGTATATGGATCTGAATTAATGGATTAATAGATGGTAATGTCCAAATAGAGGGATAGGTCATAAGGCTATCAATTGGTGAATAAGGGAAAGATGGTGTGAGCCTTGGCCAAAAATACAAGGCAATCCAAAACACCCTCTCTAGTAGACATATGATATAAATTTTGACCCTTATAGAAACATGTCATATAGCTGAGAGAGCATGGTTGAACTGACATATCTATTAAGAAATTAGGATCCTTAACTACATTTCCTCTATTACCAATGAATTTTTTTAGCTACCCCAATAGTAGGATGATATGGCTGTCATGGAGAGGGATCACCACCCCCATATATATATATATATATATATATATATATATATATATATATATATATATATATATATCTTTTTTTAAATACATTCTTGAGGTGGGATTTCATAAGATTAGATAACATTTCTCCTAATTGGATATTTGTGAATTGTAATAGAGACAAATGGAACCAAACATTTTTATACTTTCTTGGGACAATGCCTCTCTTTCCTTATTCTAGTCTCACTACTATAGAGTTATTCTTAGTAAATTGAATGATTGCAATCACCAAAAATTATTAATCTAAACACATATCCTAATATAAAAGGATGTTAAGAGTTTAAATCCATTTCTTACACATGCATATGGTGATCATGGTCTTTTCCTCTTATATAGTTATCTTCATATACCCATGCACTATCCTTGGGTTGAAGTTATTCTTAGTATGTCTCAACTAAGTATTGGTTTATAGTGGGTGTGACTAGTGAAACACTAAAAGGAACATCTTTAGTATCAACAAGATTTTTATTCCTTTACCCCTTCTCTTTTGTATTTTCTTTATGATGGTGAGTTAATCTAGGCCAAAATAAATGTGCAATAAAAATATTTATCTCAATTGTCATTTCATGATTTTATTTATCATTATTGAGGCATAGTTGAATATGTACATGCATGTAGACATGCACATGTATGTATGTATATGTGATGAATCTATATGGGAACTAGTCATTTGTTTATTATGTTGAATCAATAAGAAGTTATGATTTCCTCTTGAGGCTAAACCCTATGAATATTGACTAGGGAACCTTAGACATTTTTCTTAATTATCTATGTTGAAGTTTTTGTGTTGAAAGGCCCCCTAAATGGAATTGTTTCACACCACGTATTGAGTAAACATTAGCATACCAAGACTTGGTACATTTAGACGTTGGGGAAGCATTT
>JARHVA010003499.1:1162500-1280000 GCA_037957365.1 Torreya grandis | reverse complement strand
ATTTTCATAGTATAAAATATAAAACTCAGATGCTGAAGTGTATTTTTGATGACCTAAAATGCAAATTACAAATAGAAATAAATATAAATAAATAAAATAATAAACAATTATACATTCTAAAAATGGACTACATTTTGAAAAAAACATTCATATTTCTCATTCCAAAATTAAGGAAACACCATTTAAAATTTCCCAATCCTTTTATCACTATTTTTGTTATTGCCTAGTGGGACGATGCATTCAAATAGTATATTAGAATGCCTTTGAAAAATTAGTGATAATAAGTCTATGACCTCTCTAATTTTTGTTTGGCTTCCAAGTATAGATGATATTATCTATGAGTATGGATGGTAAATATGTGTCAATTGGGTTTGTCTTCCATTTCTTGTCCAAGCAGCTTGAATAAATTTCTTCTTCTACATCTTCTTTCCCTACATGAATTAAGATGAACCAAGCTACATTGACCCTTCATTCTATATACTCATTTGTTTTTAGTATCTTAATATTGGTTTTATCTCTAGAAACCCATACTATGTAGTCCACTCTTGTATAATCATCAGGTATGACAAATAACTTATCTCTAACTTATGCATCTTGAACTAGATTAAATGCATTTTTATTTAATTCTTAGACCAACATATGCATCTATAGATTCCTCCATAAAAAAGGGTCCTATCATGAACCATTTTGTTCAGATTTCTATGCAGGGATATGTTTTGATGAGTTATAGGCCAAAAATGTCTTGTGCACTCAACTTTAAAAGGGAACATGTCTTATTTCAATATGTCATGGATGTTTTGGAAGTAATATGTGAGATCCTTCCACTTATAATTTATATTCAAATCAAATTCTTTAAATTGTTGTGCATACTTATTCAAGTTATATTTAATTTATTGTAAACTCTTTTTCTACTTCTATTTGAGTCTTTTGCAATAATGAAATCTTGAGACATCTCTCTCTTTTTCAAGTCTTTGAAATATATTTTTGTTGGATTACCTTTTCCAACATTTCGATCACCATTTTATTTTGTTCCCCATAATGTAATTGGGGGTGACCAATTTCTATCTCTTATAGAGTTTTTGTAATGAATAATGGGCTAACCTTGATCCATGCATAAGAGAAAGTATTGAAATTTTGTCAAGCCTACTATTTCATTTCTTCCCTTCAGTTGGTAAATATTAACATTCTCTTTAAAATCCTCTACTTCTTTAATCAAATATGGCATGCAGTTTCTTGAATTTGCACATGTCATACAAGTGTCCATCATCTCTATCATACTACATACATTTTTCTTCTTTATACATTTAGATAGGTTTCCAAATGTGCCATTAATGTCCTCATGGGTATGTCCTACAAGGAGAAATATGACCTCAACATCAAGGAAAACACCTTTGTAGACAAGGAGAGAAAAATATTACAACATATACTCGTACTAAAAACATGATTTTTTGAATTTATAAATGTAACATTAGTTCTACATAAGGTTTAACTTTTTTTTAATATAGTTATGTATGGAAGTACATGTTATTATTATCCCCACAATAGTTGTCTAGTTGAAGGTATAGCCTAGAAGGAAGTTTTTTTAAAGCACAAATTGATTGTGCTTCTTCTCTATATTTATTGCATTCAAGGTAGTATTTTTTAGACAAAAGTGCATCATAAAATTGATATTTTGAAGATCCAAGTTTATATAGTAAATATCCTTAAGCATCTTGCATTATTATTTCCATATTCCTAAAGCACTTGTTCAATGAGGTGATAGTAAAGTTAGACCCTCTAACAACATATGGTAAAAAAGGAGCCCATATCCACCTGCAACATGACCATGTGTTATAATCCCTACCATTGACACCTCTATTATTCTATCGGTAAGTGCTTTGATAGTTGTCACTCTCCTCAGCACAAATGTTTTTTTATGTTCCACCTTGTCATGAATGACACTGAGGCATTCTTCATGGTATTTATCTTACATTTTTTATATGTGTAATATATTTGTCTTATAGAAATTATTTGATTTAAGTGCATCACAAATTATTGATTGATATGCTCTTCCTAATATCTAGAGAAGGACCCAAAGAATTTTTGTTGAGTTAATAGGATGAATGTTTTGGACCTAGTGAAGTCATCAGACATGGCAATGGTCACATAATGAAAATTATTTCTCATGTTATTGAATTTTGGTTGGGATCTTATCTCATATTTCATATATTCTAGTTATGCATTGATGTGGTGCCTCATAAATTCTTAAGTGAAACATACTGGAATATGTATAACATTTTATCATGAGTCATCTAAATCTATCTATCATGTTAGTCATGGAGAAACATCTATAAAATCATCCACCAATTGGTCTAACAAATCTTTAGCCACCATTATTTTCTATTGTGGCTTTTGTCAAAATCACCGTGCATGGTATGCATTTCATTCTCAATTTTTGTTGAAATTTTGAATGTCAAGAAAACTACTTATCTTCAATATATATATTTTAAGCCAAGCTTCCAAACAGATATTTGTACCCTAAAAATCAATGCTAGTTTTATTTTACTTTTTATTAAAGAAACTGGTAGAAAGGGCATCCAAGACATGTCACCTCCTATCTATTGTGGTAGAATCAAGAAAATTCATATTTGAATATTTTAGAATATAAAATGATAATCTTGATTTAAAACATTTTTTTGTTCAACATTTATCTGCATACATTTTTAAAATCTCACTTTCTATGCTTTCATCAAACTCCACTTGGCTGAGTGAAGTTTTTGGCTGATTTATTTTTTGGCCTAAGTATTTTGAGGCACAATTTAATTTTCTTAGTTTCATTTACACTAGTAATGTTAAGAAAGTAATGAATTCATTATCCACTCCATCCCAAAAATTTCCAATTTCTTTCTCCTTTGGTTTCATGTATGGTAATTTGATGGCTTTACAAGTCTCAATGTCCACTATTTTATTGGAAGGCCATATAATGATATATGTTTCAGTTACCTATGTAATTTAAGTCTCAAAATGTTGTATAACTTACCTTATGTAAATTCCCAATTCATTTTTTAACATTGGGACAATAATATAATAAAAAATTTCCCCTAGTTGTGCAAATTCAACATAACCATAGGAAATTTTTTCATCATTTACAAGATTTGTACATTTGTGCAACAAATCTACCCTTTTCCTAATAAAAGTTTTTCCTATTATTGAAAATGTGGTAGGATAATCGATATATTGAAAAAAATAAACCAAGCAGGGGTTTTCTTGTTGAAATGGTTTTATATGTAGAATTGAACTCAAATTATTTTGTATTTTTTCCATGTCATTGTCTATAGAAAACTTGTCTATGACATTTTGCATCATTTGTATGCTCTATGTAGTAAAAATATCAACTACATCCTTAAATTATCTATAATATTTGTAGGAAATGGAAGTGGTAGAGTTAGATCAAAAGCTTTAGTCACATTAACACTTACACATTCAATAGGTATTTCCTCATTGTGGCATGTGGAAGTGAGATTTATGGGTTCCAGTGATTCAGCATCTAGACCTTCCACTTTGTGTATTCTTCCTTCACTAATGACCTTACCATTATTTATGAGAGAAACATAGTCTCAAAAATGGAAATCAATTGATCTATGATTTATTAGCCTAGACATTTTCAAAAGACATAATAATAGTTGTTAATTAGGCTATTTATAAAATTAATCAAATGTATCCCTGTATGTAGGAGATAAAGATATATTTATACTAGAATGTAAGCATGGAGATATGTTAAAAGCTAAAAATGTTAAAAAGGTATTATATAACATTTTTCTAATGACATGGTTTATGTCATATCAAAAAAATAAAAGCTTTTAATATCATATAATACATACCTCAATTATTGCTTCATCCTAATTTGAAGGTATCTCCTAAGAGATACATTTCAAACATGCATCAAAGTAGAATAGCCACATAGAGAAAAATAGCTAAGTCAATATTCAACCATGTATTTTATTACAATACAAAATGATAATGAGCAATGGGGGTTTTGAGAAAAATTATGGAAAATGATTAGCTTCTTATATTTTGGGATCCTAGATTTGATTTGACCATATGTTGTGGATCCAAAATTTTGAAGGTATATCTTAGGAGATACATTTCAATAATGTGTATGGGTACCCTTGAAGGTATGTAAGGCCTTATAATACCTTCAAAGGTATCTATGCCATTAATCTTGAGGCTTAATTTTTAAATAGTCAAGGACATGTGGCATGCACCCATGAACCTATGACATTTCAACATAAATCCCCTAAATAAATTCTTTTGCCTTATGAGCCTATCCTTTGGCCTTTTTCAAATGATCACTTTTATATTATATCCCTTTGCTTGACTAACTTACCCTTTATCCTTTTTGGTGTGGCCATTTTGGGTCAAAAAAATTGCCCTTCACCCTTTTTGAATTTCCCTTTGGCCTTTTGAAATGACCATTTCCTCACCCTAATGTAAACTTTGAGAATTTTTTCCTGAACCATTCTATTATATAAAGCAAACACTTTGGCCATTTTTTCCACAAAGTAGAACCTTCAAACCTTTTTTTAGTTACCCTTCAGGATAATGGGTGTGGCCCTTTGCCCTCTAAAACCTACCCTTTAGCCTTTTAAAAGTTCCCTTCAGCCTTTTTACAAAGAACCTTTGTCCTTTTTATCATTTCCACTTTACCCTAAGGGAATTTTATCACTAGCCCTTTGCCCTCTAGGACTTATCCTTTAGGGCATTAGCCTAGGCATTTATCCTATGTAGTAAACCCTCTGAGACTTTTGTCATGGGCACTTTCCCCTACCAAGTAGATCCTTTAGAATGTTTCTCTATGAAAATTACCCTTGAAACTTTTTTAAATGACCCTTTGAGATAATTTACTCTAAAATTTTACCTAAAATAATTTTCACAATGATATTTCCAAATGACCAACTTTTTGTTATGGGTGTTTTGTAAAATATTAGTCCCTAGTATAAACCCAAATGCCATACTACTAATAAAAGTACTATACTTTTTCCATAATTATCCAAAATAAAGTTAAAGTGTCTTCCAATGATATATACTAAAGAAACATACCAAATTAAACTAACAAAGTTTAAATTATATGAGAATATAAAAGCTAGGTGAACATTAGGAATTTATGTTGCAAAAACTATTATTCAATGAAAAATTGTATATATGTGATACATATCCATTGGAAGCCTTCATTTTTTTCAATCAAACTTGCATTCAAAGTCTCCTACTATCCTATAGCGACAAAGAGCCCTAACTACTATCTCAAAGAACATTGCAAGTAAAATAATGATTAAGCTAGAGCTGAGTGGATCATAAAACATACATAGCACCTAAAATGAAATTGTAAAGAACATAGAGTGTATACTACAATGTCATCTTCATCTAGGATATTTAGTGGAACAAATCCACCATCACCATACTCAATCAAGGACTCTACACAATTCACAAATACAATGTTTGATGCCACCATATTCAAGAATAGGTACACCAACTATTTTGAGCTATGGGATGTAATGGATTTGGTAGAAGTATTTTCATTTGATGATAGATGACACTCAATGATATATTTTTTGTCAAATAATTATTGGATTTCAAATGCCAAAGTTTACATTTTGTTACCACCAAGCCATAGGTGATGCCATACATCGACCTCTTATGGGATTTGTTATTCTCAAGAAAGACATCATAGGATACCTTCCTACATTATTTTAGAAATAACAGAGTGGTCACATGCATTTTGGTAGCCAAATTCTAAATATACCTATATTTGAACATACCCAATGCACACTATGACAAGCATACATTATTTTAGTTCAACACAAATAGATTAATTAAGAGGGCATTATATTCATAGTTACTCTTAGGCCAACCTAATAAATGGAAAGGGAAGAAACCAAAGGGGCCTATTTACATATAAAATTTAGAATGGGGATTCACATCAATATGGCTCTATTGAATTGAATCTATGGTATGTTGAGTATTCATTTTGTCAATTTAGATTAGGTGCCATTATTTTACATGATGCTCACCCATGATGTTATATATGCCATGGGAGAGATAATCAACTTTCACCTGAGGGAGAAAATAATTCATAAAGACAAATGTCTCGTGACTTTGGGAAATTTTTATATGATATCATATTTTCTAGATGCTATAATGGGAAACTATTATAGAGACCTCAAGGAATTATGGAGTCCAGCCATGGACTGCATAAAGAATAAAATTTGTGATCATTACTATTTATGCACATATATGCCTACACTAAAAATGTGGTGAAGATAGAAAAATATGTCTATCCACAATTTTGACAAGCCATTCATGGCTCACCCATGCCCAAAATTGGATAAAATATCATAAAAACCCTAGAAGGTAAAGGGGATTATTTCCTATATCCAAACTTCATAGTTATAATGATTTGGGGAAACAAGGTTAATCTTTTGTGTCTCCTAGAATACGTCCTAGATAGGTTGGTAGAGCAAGAAATTTCTTTCCAACTATGGTGGAGTGTTGAAGAGAACCTATCCAGGTAGAAGAAGGCTTTGTTCTTTGGTCAATTTATAACAATTGGAAGAATGGTTTACATAATGAGGAAGCATTTCAAAGAAGTGAGTGGAAAGTGAAATATTTATGCTTTCCCCATTCTTCCAAATAGAGATTATGATACACATGGGCTTATTTAGAAGCACATATAGGGATTTAACATCCCCTATATCCATGCTCCATATTCATATGATTTTTTGTTTCTTAATGCAAAATATGATGCAGATGTGTTGGAAAGAACAAGGATTAGTGGAATTCAATAATATCATTTAAGAATGATCCAAGATGATCCTATTGTCATAGTAAGGGAATTGGATAACAAGAAGGCTCTATACAAAAGATGGGAGCATTCTAACTTCTAGAGAGGATACTTTGAGTAATCCAAGGACTAGGTGGATCCCTCATCTCAATCCCTCCCTTTAGAATTGAAGCTAAAGACTTTAAGGAAATACTCCAAGTTTTTTGAACCTATAAAAATAGGGGATCATAAGCAAGGGACCCCATCAGTTTAAATTTTGATGAGGAGAGAACACAATAATAACTAGCTACCAACATCATTCAAATGACTACTATTATGACTTAGACATATATTTCCACATATATTGGGATAGAAACACAAGAGGTAGTGGCATCAAATCAAAAAGGCTTCTTACATAGCTAAAGGCCCCTCATGTTTATATGAGGAAACTTAAGACTCCAACAAGGAGTCCTATAGTTGAATCATCAGAAGGCTTGCCTGTTGTACCTCCATGTTTAAAACCAATAGAGAAAGGTTGTGATAATTAAGGACATTGAAAATGACTTTGATGAAGAAGTTGAGATATAAATAGCTAAGACTATGAGACTTCATGTAGAGCCTCCAGTGCCAAGTTATTTATATACTCAACCTTTCATTAGTATTCCTTTATCATATGCTCCCATCTTTGGATGTGTTTCTATTTATTCTATGTTGATGACAACCTAGGGGGAAGTGCCTACTTCCACCTCTATTGATCCCTTTGCCCCTACCATAGTCACTTAGTTACCTCTTATCACTATCAAGGCAGAAAAATATGTTACTACCACTACCATGGCCATTCCACAATCCACTTCCATCCCACTCACCTTACCTACCTCCTCTTTCCCTTATAGTACCTCCACCATCAAAGACTTAAAGAAGAATAAGGTGTTTATAAAGGTATATTCTATATTAGCCACTCCATAATTTCACATCCAATACACTCAAATTTACCTGCCCATACCATACATCAACTCCTTAGAGGAAACCTTTGTTAAAAGTTCTAGAAAGGGAAGGAAACCCAAGACTCAATTTATTACAATCCATTCACTCCGTGAATTTGGAGGAGTGCACTGGTCAAAGATTATTTGGCCTTCCCTACCAAATGTCATTATCAAGGATGAAAATAAATAACAATATTAGGAGGATGTAGAGAAAGATATTGTGGTTACAACCTTAGATGTATCTCAATTTGATATTCTTCCATGGGTGATGGACTTGATAAGCAAGGTAACCTAAATGCCTAAATTTAAGATCATCAAGCTTCCCTCTATCTCTACTCTATTTGAACCTCTGTCTAGTAGTATATTGATGAAACTGATCTTGCACTACTCTGTAACCATCCAATTGTGAGTTAACTTCTTATACAGGCCTATTTAATTCAAGCATTCCTTCTAGCCCTGTTTACCCTATTTTTGGCCATAAATTTTCATATGTTATCTCAATCATGAAAGTAAAACCATTTATGGATACCCATTAAGCTCTTATAAAATATACTGAAAAATCTTCTGAGGTTGCTTTGTATGGAATTGTACTTCCTTCTTTATGCCCTATTCTAATTAGCCCTCCTTGCGTGCAAATCACCTTGTCCAAAGTAAATTACAGACTTTATAAGAAAAAAAATCACCATTACAGATACCCATTACCTTCTTACAGGTGAATCAATCATTTTTTAGGGCACTTCTTTGGAGAAATTCACTTTTCCTATATTGGCCTATGCTCTTCCTTTCACATACACCTATGATCCACTTGGCAATTGTTGTTTTCCATAATTATCCATAGTGTGGCACCTTGAAACCACTTCCAAAAGTTTTATAACATCATCAAGGGTAAAATTACAAATTTTCAAGAGTTTTCAAGCTTTCAAACTCATTTTGAGGGTTTGAACCTAATTCAGGATTTTCCCATGACAGTCACAGGCTGAGAGCTTATTATTTTTGTTGGGAGTGTTTTAGCTTGTTTCAAAGGTTAAAATAAATTTTTTAGGGTCTGTATTAGTTTCCTACACCTTCTCCAATAATTATCTAGGTTATATCAATTTTCTAAGCTTGCCAATACTCAACAACTCAGTGTCTTTTGACTGTATTTTTATAACAGTCCACAGGGTTCTTAGTTTCTTTTCTATTTCAATGATTAACAGGGTTTCAAGATGATATAAAAACATGTAAAAATATAATATACCTCCCCATTAATATTATCTATCAAATATGACTTGATCAAACCATTTAATATGCAAAACATGCAACTTTCTTGTCTTTTCCTATACATTGTCACCTACAGGCCTGAATTCCAACTATGGAGTTTTAAGATATCAAAAGAGATTTTTAAATCCTGTTTCTTCTTCCTTTAGATTCATATTTGAATTTAGACTTCTATCCATATCATTATGAACTTCATGCAAACATTTATACATTGATTTTATTTTAGACATTGGGCTGTAGATTTTGGATGCCTGAATACCCTGTTTAGGCTTTTTATACATTCAAAGTACTTAAGATCTCTTGGTCACGTCATATTGGGTTTTAACTTATTCCCAACACATAAAATAACCAGTATACATGTATCTTTCAAAATTTTCTTTGAATAATCATCATACACACTCACATATACACACACACATATATATATATATATATAGGCCTGTCACCAAAATTCACAAAGAAACCATATATGAAACAAATACATTCATTCTTATTAGATCAAATAGAAGACTTACATCTCAATATCAGATTCAGTTCTGGTGTCCCATGGCTTTCAAAGCCTTTTTTTCTCCTTCACACATTCTTTTCTACTTCTCTTCCCTTTAACATCTCTTGAATGAGGTCATCCCTCACTGTTTCTCTTCTTTTCTCTACATTCTATCTTCTTTCCCTTGAATGAGAGGGCTTTTCCTCTCTGTCCTTCTTCACTTCTACGCCCCTCTCATCCTCTCTTATCTTCTCCTCCTTTATCCTTAATGAATTCTTCTTTTTTTCTCTTTTCAAGAACTTTCCTTCTAACTTCTACGCCCAAATTGGGCTTAAGGCAACAAAAGACTGTTTTTAAGTTTTAACAATTTACTAAGGTTGAAAATAGTTTCAACCATTTCCCTTTTATTTCCTCAACAATCTAACAATAATTTTTCACCTTTTTAATTTTCAATTTTTACCATTACATTTACTCTTAAGGTGAAATTTTGAAATCTCACACAATTTGGAGGGAAAACCAAAATTTGAATTTTCATGCTAGAATTGCATTTGCATTTGCAACTAATCCTCCATGGTGCTATTGTAGATGCTCCTGCATCATACTCTCCCTCTAGAAAAGATTTGAACATTACTTCAAATGTCAATCTTCCCCCATGCTTTAGCCTTCACTCATATACCTGGATCCAAGGTCTTGTTGTCAATGCTTGTCTTTGTTTGAAATAGTCTTTGTCTTTCATCTTGTTGTTCTTCCTCTTCTGGTATGCTCTTCTCCTCATCTCTTTCTCAGCTATCATCTCCCACTTCCACACTTCTTCATCCTCATACATAGCTTCTAGATCTTCTTGTTGTTCTTCTTGGTTCATGAGCTTCTTCAATGACTCATGTATGTCATTCACTTCAGCAACCTTCATACCTGCATAAAAAACATCAAAAGCCACCTTAGAATCGAAATCTTTAGGCCATGAAGCCTCTTGGTTGTCTTCACATGATTGCTCTTTTACCAAAACTGCCTTTGTCTCTTTGCTCTACTCTTGTCTTGCTGCACTCTTCCCAACGCTACCTTCACCATGGCTTGTACCTTCCTTCATCTCTCTTGAATTACCAAATAGCTCCACCAACATCTTCAACTCTTCCTTTAGTGAGATCTCATCTATCTCACTATTCTCTTCATCAAACTTGGGCTGATCACACACAAGGATTACTTGCCCTTTATCTCTTATCTCATCTTTTCTTAGCTTGTCTTCACATAAATCAACTTCTTCATCAATATACTCATCAAATACAATTGAAACACCCTTACCTTGTGTCTCCTTGCTTTCTTCAATTGTTGCCTGAAGCCATCTTGTTTGTTCTTGCCTCAATTCATTTTTCATCCTCTTGGAACTCTCTCCTTGCTGTACATTAGTTTTCATAGACATTTTCCCTTCCTCATTTCTCATGAAAGGATCATTAAATAATTCAAACACATCATCATAAACCAATTGTTTACCTTTTACCTCTTTGGTATACCTCTCAAGCATCTTGTCTTCATGGAATGCTTCTTCCATACTCACCATCTCTCCTTCATTCTCTTGGCTGCTGGAATCACCTTCAATCCTCTTCCATTGAATTCTTGGTGTTGTTGTCTTAATACTCACATCTTTTCTCTTTGCCTTCTTAGGCACCCATACTTGTTTCTCCTTCTTACCATTTCTCTTCTTAAGCCATGTAGGCATCTTCCATCCTTGCTCTTGTACCAGCACTTCCTCTTGCTTGGGAGTTTGCTTCATCCACCATTTAGGCATCACATATCCATGGTTAATTGGAAACTTCACCTTTCTATTTTCTTCTCTAATATGCATATCAAAAATTTCATGATTATAAGACAAATCAGTTTTTGAACACACCTTTACCTCCTTAATGGGCTGCTCGATTAATTCTTTGACTTGCATAACTTCTTGATTATTTGTGATTTCTTCTTTCTTTATGCTTGGCTGCTCTCTTTCTTCTTCTTGGCCTTCAATGGCATCATTGAATTCAGATTCATCTTCCATCTCTTCTCTTGCTTGTATGGAATCATCAACACCTTTCTTATGCATTAACCAATGCATCTCTTCTTCTTTATCAACAACAGCAAACTCTCTTCTCTTTCTTGCACATTCACTTGTGCATTTGGTGTCTTCTCTTGCACTAATCTCTTCACTTTCCAAGGCCCTTCTCTTGACATTCATAAGGCTGCTCATACCTACATTTACCCACTCAAAGACAATATTAGAAATAAAAACAAGAGACCATAATGTCTCCATGAGTGTTCTCTTCACCAACACTCTCATCTTCTCAAGTGCCCTTCCCAACACTTCATCTTTTCTTTCTTCTCCTCTCTTGTCCTCCAAATTGAGAACCTTCTTCTCAAATTCTTCCTCTTGCTGCCCACTTGGCAACCTTAGTATCTTCTTCAAGCCTCTATGGGCTTCTCTCTTCATGGCAATCTTCTTTTACCTTCTTCTCCTTTTCAATAGGAGATCTATTGGCCACTTCAACCTCTTCTTTATGGGCCATACCCATGCTTGCTTATCCATCTACTTCCAAGACTCATACTCATCTTTAATCTTAGCTAACTCTATCTTCAAATTAGCAATCTCTTTATTAATTACAAAGCTGTTCATACCATTGATGTGTGCTTTCTTCTTGGTGCCCTCATGTACCTTGCTGCTCTGTAGTGCCTTCATCAACACTTCCATCTCTGTGATCTTCACCCAAGTATTTTACACCTTGGTCTCTTGATCCCTTTTCTCACCCAATCCTTTCTCCTTGACTGGTCTTTTGACAATCTCCTTGATCTCACCTAGGCCTTTTGCATCCTAGTCTTTTGATCCTCTTCTCTCAATCCTGCAGCAACTCGTTATACATCACTTAATTGAACTCAAATCACAAATCCAAGCTTACCTTGCTTTGGATCTTCCTATTGAGAATTCACTTGCTCTCTTAATTTTAAGCTCTCCAAGCTTCAAACTCCATCCTTTACCTCACCTAAGTCTATTTCACCTTAGTCTTTTGGCAAGCTATCCAAGCTTCTTCTTGGATCTTCACTAAGCCTTACTTGGATTATTCTCCTCTTAAGCCTCAATGGCTTGGCTTCCTTGAACCTGCAAATTCTTCACTTGATTTCTTCTCAACTCAAATCAAATAGAAAAATTATTCACACCTTTTCTCCCTAGGGTCTTCTAGTGCTTTCTCCTACTAATCCTCTTGCCAAATCCTGTAACAACTCATTAGAAATCACAACCAACAACAAGTTACCAATTCCCAAGAGCTTCAAGCTCTGATACCAAATGATGAAACTGATCTTGAACTACTTTGTAACCATCCAATTGTGAGTTAACTTCTTATACAGGCCTATTTAATTCAAGCATTCCTTCTAGCCCTATTTACCCTATTTTTGGCCATAACTTTTTATAGGTTTTCTAAATTATGAAATTAAATCCATTTCTGGATACCCGTTAAGCTCTTCTATAACATGCTAAAAAATATCTTGAGGTTTCTTTGTATGGAATTGTACTTCCTTCTTTATGCCCTGTTCTAATTAGCCCTCCTTGCGTGCAAATCACCTTGTCTAGAGTAAATTATAGACTTTATAAGAAAAAAAATCACCATTCCAGATACCCATTACCTTCTTACAGGTGAATCAATCATGTTTTAGGGCACTTCTTTGGAGAAATTCAGTTTTCCTATATTAGCCTATGCTCTACCTTTCACATACACTTAGGATCCACTTGGAAATTGTGCTTTTCCATATTTATCCATATTGTGGAACAATGAAACCACTTAAAAAGGTTTTATAACATCATCAAGGGTCAAATTACAAAGTTTCAAGATTTTCAAGATTTAAAACTCATTTTGAGGGTTTGAACCTAATTCAAGATTTTCTCATGACAGTCACAGGCTGAGAGCTTATTATTTTTGCTGGGAGTGTTTTATCTTGTTTCAAAGGTTAAAATAAATTTTATAGGGTCTGTATTAGTGTCCTACACATTTTAAAATCATTCTCTATGTTATATCAATTTTCTAAGCTTGCCAATACTCAACAACTCAGTGTCTTTTGACTGTATTTTTATAACAGTCCACAGGGTTCTTAGTTTCTTTTCTATTTCAATGATTAACATGGTTCCAAGATGATATACAAAAATTTAAAAATCTAAAATACATCCCCATTCATATTCTCTATCAAATATGACTTGATCAAACCATTTACTATGCAAAACATGCAACTTTCTTGTCTTTTTTTATACATTGTCACCTACAGGCCTGAATTCCAACTGTTGAGTTTTAAGATATCAAAAGAGATTTCTAAAGCCTATTTATTCTACCTTTAGGTTTATAATTTCATTTATACTTCTCTCCATATCATTATGAAATTCATTCAAACATTTATACATTGATTTTATCTTAGACAGTGGCCTGTAGTTTTTGGATGCCTGAATACCCTCTTTAGGCCTGTTTAGGTTTTTCATACATTCAAAGTACTTAAGATCTCTTGGTCACGTCATATTGGGTTTTAAATTGTTCCAAACACATAAAATAACTAGTATACATGTATATTTTACAATTTTCTTTGAATAATCATCATACACACTCACATACACACATATATATAGGTCTGTCACCAAAATTCACAAAGAAACCATATATGAAACAAATACATTCATTCTTCTTAGATCAAATAGAAGAATTAAATCTCAATATCAGATTCAGTTTCAGTGTCCCATGGCTTTCAAATACTTTCTTTCTCCTTCACACATTCTTTGCTCCTTCTCTTCCCTTTAACATCTCTTGAATGAGGTCCTCCCTCACTATTTCTCTTCTTTTCTCTACATTCTATCTTCTTTCCCTTGAATGAGAGGGATTTTACTCTCTTTCCTTATTCACTTCTACGCCCCTCTAATCCTCTCTTATCTTCTTCTCCTTTCTCCTTAATGAATTCTTCTTTTTTTCTCTTTTCAAGAACTTTCCTTCTAACTTCTACGCCCAAATTGGGCTTAAGGCTACAAAAGACTGTTTTTATGTTTTAACAATTTACTAAGGTTGAAAATAGTTTCAACCATTTCCCCTTTATTTCCTCAACAATATAACAATCACTTTTCACCTTTTTACTTTTCATTTTTTACCATTACATTTACTCTTCAGGTGAAATTTTGAAATCTCACACAATTTGGAGGGAAAACCAAAATTTGAATTTTCATGCTAGAATTTCATTTGTATTTGCAACTAATCTTCCATGGTGCTATTGTAGATGCTCCTGCATCATATATAGAGAGTAAAGAAGAGGAAGATAGATAATGATAAGGGTAGAAAAATAATTATGGAGAAAATACATGAAGTATTTTCCCTCACTAAGAGGTAGAATAGATAACACAGATAGTTTCCTTACATTAACAATCTTGCAGACCTAGCCCAAGCCCATAAGGATGCTATATTAGCTATCCATGAGGGAACATAGATGGGTCAATAGGAACTTGAAGTATAATTCTATGAACTTGAGGTTGAGGTGGAATAATTAAGGGCACAAGTGAATAATGTGCATATCCCTCTAGGCACAATAGCTAAGGTGAAAGAATCAATTTCTTGATGCTACAAATTTTTAGAGGTGATGGAATTCATGAAGGAAAAAATGTCTCCTCATGTAAATAATGACAATAAACTATATAATTCATTGAGATATGACATTTCTATGTTTAAAATTCTAGTTGCATACATAGGTAACTCTTTATACAATCATCTAGATTTAATGACAACACTAGAGGAATCTAATGCCTTAATCTTGGTTTTCATTAGACAACAGGAAGCATAATAATGCTTATAAGTATTTGGTGATTTAATACATAAATATTATGTGCATGAGGCCCAAATCCTCCAAATTTTTCATGATTTAAAGTTTTCAAAGGTGAAGGATGCCATAGGAAAACTGATTAGTAGGATCAATTTTGATAAACTCATTTAAGAAGCAGTGGATGAATTGAATTAGAGTTTGAAAGGCTTAGCACTAGAAGAGATAGAATCCAAGTTAAGTGTGGCCATAAATAAAGTCATGGAGGTCAATATTTTTAATAATAAGTTTTAAATGACTAAGGGAGAACATGAAATACTCCTAAGACAAGTTAAGAGGATACACTGACCACTACTACTGAAATTGAAGATCATATGATAGTAGCATGATGTGGCATATAAATTTTATCAAGATAATAAGGCCAAGAAGAAGTAGACTTATGATGGTGCATTGACATATGTAACTTCTTCAACTACCACCTCGACTACTACACCAACCAAAGTACAAGTAGCTATTTAGATAACTTAGCCTTGATAGGCTAAGATTTTATGCATGTACAATTTTGTAGAAGGTGGACATAGTCATAGTTTTCTTATCATTCAAAATTTTCATTTTAAATTTGAATTTATATTTTATACACATTCACATGTTGCATAGTTTTAAAAAGGTCAACTTATCTAACTAATAACTATAGGACTAATCTTATACAATTTTTACCATAGTTAGAACTACATGTTCTAACTATCACATGTAATAACCTTGCATGAACTTGGAGGATGAGGTGACCCCTTCCCCAAGTCTATATAAACAATTGTAATCCAACTTGGATTTTTTTTAGAGAATTTTTGAATATAGGAGAAGCATCAATTTTGATCATCAATGAAGTGTTTGATTTTTTTATTTCCAATTTATATGCAATTAGTTATTACTCTTTTGGTTGTATATTTCAATAATCTTTACTATGTAATAGTTGTGAATAGATTCTTGACTATTTTGATTAATGTAATAATTTTTAGATGTGTGAAATAACTATTGAAATATTGGTAAATATATTGATTAGGATGATTAAGTTCATATTGATTTATATTTTAGAATGTGTACTAATTCTTTATTTGATATATTTTTCTATGTGTGTGCTATAGCTACCTCAGATAATTCACAAGCCTGAGCCATAATCTCATGAATAAGAGTGTGTAATATCTTATCTTAAAGGAGCAAACTTTGTCTGAGGTCTGTTAGTTTATTGCATCAGCACAGGTTTGTATGGGGATGAGTTATAGGGAATAAGTTATATGGGGATGAGTTGTAAGTTGTATTGATTGGACATAAATGATACGTGATACAAAATTATAGTTATGAGAGGTAGGGGGCACCCTGGTTAATCTCTATGAAGGATTAGGGTTGTTAAACCTTGAGTGTCATCCCATATAACTCATCCCCTATGATTGTAATTTTATTTCAAAATATCTCCTAAGGGATTACCTTGAAGGAACTTGTATTACTTTCAAAGAGTCTCCTCATAAATATCTTGAACATGCACATAATTGGTATTTTATTTCTAGGTACTTTCTAATATATACCTTGATCATTCACATGATTGTAATATTTATTTCAATTTATCTCTTAAGAGATACATTGAACATACACACAATTGAAATTTTCTTAAGAGATATCTCATATGAGATACCTTGAACATGCACAAGATTGGAATTTTATTTCAAGTTATCTCCTAGAAGATAACTTAAAGGGCCTTGGAATATCTTCCATGTTGATTTCAATGGTTAATTCAAGGGATTTCATATAACCATGACGTATTTTTATTTGACAATATCCCTGATGCACATGATTGGATTTTTCTTTTGAGGTATCACCTAGGAGATACCTTGAACATGCACATGATTAGAATTATATTTCAAGGTATATACTAGGAGATAACTCAAAGGGGCTTATAATACCTTCCATTTTTATTACAAATGTCCTTGTAAAGGATTTGATATAACCATGATAACTTTTTATTTGGTAAGAACACTAACACACATTATTGGAATTTTATTTCGAGATATCTCCTGAGAGATACCTTGAACATGCACATGATTGGAATTTTATTTCAAGATATCTCCTACAAGATACCTTGGAGGGATTTGAAATAAATTACATGTTTATTTTAAAGGTACTTACAAGGGATTTTATATAAACATGAAACCTTTTTACTTTACAAGAACCCTAATGCAAACAATTGGAATTTTCTTTAGAGGTATCTCCTAGGAGATACCTTAAACATGCACATGATTAGAAGTTTATTTCAAGTTATCTCATATTAAATACCTTGAAGGAAATTTGAATACCTTCCATTTATATTGTAAATGTCATTGAAAAGGATTTGATATAACCATGATAACTTTTTATTTGACAAGAATACTAATGCACACACTATTAGAATTTTCTTGCAAGATATCTCTTAGGAGATACATTGAATTTGAAAATGATTGGAATTTTATTTTAAGGTATCATCTAGGAGATACCTCAAAGGGCCTTGTAATAACTTACATATTGATTTCAAAGGTACTTGAAAAGTATTTAATATAATCATGATAAATTTTTATTTGGTAAGAACCTTGATGCATAAAATAGATCAAACTCGTAAACACTATAGACCATAAAGGAGCACAAAACATGAATTAAGATCTATAATGAAAGGAAATATTGATACTATATAATTAGAGGAAAATAGATTCTAGATAGATATAATTTACCAAGAAAATTGACACAAAATATCATATCCTTTTCATTGTTAGATGGATAAATGAATACATAAGGCCTTGAGGGCACATACAAAGTGTCTAGTCACACCTGTGAAGGGCACCTATTAAGGTCAAATAATGGAAAATTTATAACTAATATTAATCCTATCATATTATAAATGAATGTATACAAAATAGCTAAAAAAGTAAAAATGGTAACTAGACTTTTTAAAAAGGAAATCACCTAGAATATATAGGCAAAATGGCCTCTCAAGAGGATGAAACCTATAAATATTGACACTCATGCCAATGATGGCATCATTAAAACTAAAATAAGAAATTAGGTTCATCAGTGTAGTTAGCCTAAAAATATTAGATATGTCAAGGACATTTTATATTGTTAAGGCTATGATGCTTAAGAGGGATATGGTGATACCACATGGATAGGCTTGTCTCTAATCAACTAGTGGGTCCCCTTTAATGTTATGTGGCCAATGGAATTTCTCTAAATATTTATAGACCAAAAATACTCTTTGATAAGCATGGGGGTGATGCATATCAAGAAAGTACTTCCCTAGGGAAGTTGGGTGCTTCTTTTGGTAAGGCTGGGCATAGGAGCACCATGTGTTGAAACTACATTTACCATGTAAACTTCTTAGTGGTCCCTATTTATTTACCAAATGGCCAATAATATTTCTTAGAGGTATGACCCAAAAGTAAATGGTTTTGATGAGTGTGGGGTTACCATGTGTTAGGTGAGTACTCTACTAGAGTAAAAAGAGAGATTTCTCAAGTTAGATGAGTGTTAGGTTTTCATGTGGAAGAAGTAGATGTAGGATTATACTTAAGCAAACATTCAAAAATGGGATCTAAAAAAGGGGAGGATAAAAGAAGAACTATTAGAAGGTGCTGAAGAGCTATTGGCTATGCTGAGTGAGTCTAAAATAAAACATGAACTAATCTAAAATAATAAAATGTGGATTTCAATCCATAGTTCCTAGTGACTCAAAGGGGCATCTACCTATGGATGAGAAAACAAAAACTCTAGTGTGTAGACTAGGAAAAACAAAATTTCAAAATAAGAGGAAGGATTGAGAACCTAAAATTTTAGAAGAGCCACTTGTAAAGGCATCCACTCTTCTTCCTTAGGTTGGGTCTTATTTTTAAGATCCTTGAAGGCTGTATCTAGATCAATAATCTCCTTGAAAGATATGTTTCCCAAACCTTGAACAACTGACAGTATTTGGAATCTAAGTTAGGTGAGTGGTTGAAATATCTTCTCCATATCAGAGACATTAGGTGGCTAACCAAGATCCACAAAAAAGGTTTGATCATTCTAGTTTTTTTAGGAGCACTTTGATCTAGTCCTTAAGGAAGATGATGTTATTTACCATGAAAGGGGATGGGAGTCTCAGTTAGACTAGTTATTCAATGTGCCCCTACTTATCTTGGACTACCTACTCTAAGGAGCTTAAGAATGACTTGCACTTTTTGGATACATTATTTTAGCCTAGAGACTCATGGATGTTTTCCTCTACCTACCTTTAGTCAGACACCCCCATGGCTTGTAGTGTCTTCTTCAAAGCATTGTAAAGCTTTTGGATGAGGAGATGTGAATCTAGGACCTTGGGATCCATGAAGGAAATGACCTAATCAATTGATGTGCTCACTTTTGATCTTAGATTATATGAGTTAATGATGAATGTGAGGGTTGGTTTCAAGTCTATGGTCATAGACTTGGTCCTATTTAATAATATTTGTATAGTTGTTAGACAATCAAGAGGATTTCCATGACCTGTGGATGTGTAGCAAGGTCATTATTTAATTTCTTAATTTATTGGTCCTTGATTGAGGATTCTTATTATACCTACTATTAAAATTATTGAAAATACTAATTAGAATCCAAGAGATATTTGTGGGTCTACACCATTTTAGTCTTTTTTATTACATCTTGGTTTGTACATCCACATAATAGTTTAGCTTCCACCTAGAAGCTCTCATTAGAGATGCAACTCTGAAGCTTGCACCCTAATTTATTGAGTTTTATGTCCTTGGACTTAGCCTTAGCATTGAGGTGGTTGACCATATCATTCACCTTGGTGAATTATATCTTATTCTTTTTTAGTTTTTAGGTCACCTTGATGTAGTCCATGGGTACAAAAAATTTCATTTCCTCCATTAGCTCAATCCTATTAATGGGTCTAGATTGGCTAAGATTAAGGTCAATAGTTTGTATGAAATAGTCCCCTAGTTTCATCTATCATTGGGGATTGACTACTCAAGGGTAAATATGAGAAATCATAAGGGATTTTTGTGTAGGGTAATAGAATGACCACATGTGGGTTTGTGCAATGGTCCTAGCATGCTTTCCCGTTTTCTTGTCCATTTGAGCCTCACAGGCCTTCCTTATTGAGTCCATATATTGATGGTATTTCTATAGTGATTTAATGATATTATTTATAAAGGGGATTAAATATGGTAGTTTTAATGTGATAGTTACTTTCTATTATAAAATAGCAAACCCTATCCCCATGGAGGTGTGTGAATGGAGAGAGAGGGTAGAAAGAGAGAAAGGTGGGAAGATATGTGATAGGGTGAATGGTGATTATGCCATCATGGAGGATGAGGTGGATGATGAATGTTAAGGGGTCAAAAATTACATGCAAGAAAATATTGAAACCATATGAGAAAGTGGTGAGAGTTTAGTGGAAGGTTGAGTGGATGAAGAGGAGAGTGCAATTAGGGAAGTAATTAGTTGGGTAGTAGAGAGTGTCGAAACCTTAGGAAATATGATGGATGAATATGTAGATATAATGAGGTAGTTAGAGGTGTAAATAATGATATCTACCATGTGAATCTTCTTTTACACTAACTCCAATGGAGGACTGGATTTGGGTGCCTTGAGCTATGTGTATTAGAGTGAACTAGTCATAAGGTGCTTAAAGGGGGTTTAATGTTATTATGCGGATGTGTGGTATGGGTAAAGGTAAGGTGTCAATGTGGAAGGATTTAAAACTTATAATATTTCATCCTCCTTTTATTATGGTACAATCCCCACTTCTCTCCTATGGGAATTTCTTTCGACTTCTTCATCTTCTCCTCACATGACTATCTCATGGGAGGATTCTACTTATGCTAAGATTTCATCTAGATTATGCTCATCCTAAATATTTTTTAAGGTCTCATTTTATATTAAACATCAATATTAGAGTATGTATTCATGATTTCATACCTGTATTTTGTGAAGGAAACTATATTTTCTTCATTCCAATCCAACTAAGTGAGTTGCTACTTCATCCCCTCTGATAATTCTTTAGATAGGTCATATGCCATACCATGTTGTATAAGGAATCCCATAGCTTGAGGGAACACAATGAGATCTATGATAGATCCACATAACTTTGGAGGATGTCCTTTGTGGGTGACCTCCTTTATTATATATATGATTGGTTCTGATACTTAGGAGCATTGGTAGTCTTCAAGGATTTTATGAATCTGGTTAGAACATAGTTCCATATATCATCTATTAAATCAAGGTCAAGCTCTACCATCTTATCCATAAGTAGGCATCCATACTAAGTTTTTACCACTATGATGCTATCTCTTCCAAAAGGGACATCATAAAGGCCCTTCTTATTTTTCCATACTCCATAGATGGAATCCATCATGTCAAGCTAGCAAGCCAACTCTAGGTCAAGGTTGCTACATTTTAGCATACAAAGGAGTCAGAAGGGTTTTTTGTAGAAACAGTGCACATGGATGAATATGAAATGGGCTCCCTATAACTAGTCAATTGGGATCCTACTCTTAGTGAACCATGAACATTGCTTATGCATCATTTTAGATTTAAGGTTCTCTATGCTAAGGTTGATGAAAAATAGAGCCATAAATATCTCTAAGAACTTGTAGTAGTCATTAGTGATAGATAGGACATGGGTCCATATGATGATTGGGGCTACCATTTTGGGGAAAACATCCACATCATGGGAGTGGAGTTTGAGGTATGAATAAAATAACTAGGAATGTTAGTACATAATGAGATGAAAGAGGAAGAATGAGTACCAAAAGGCACTCACCATAAAAAAATTCTATATCTCATCCCTTATAGCGGTGGTGATGGATTATATAAAATTGATCTTGAACACCTATCCCTTCTGCACCATGGTTAAGAGGAAGAGTTCCCCTAACTAAAATTCATCGATGTTGGCATCAAATTCCATCCTTGAGATGATGGCCAACATGGATAGAGTGTCTTTTAAGTATTTTAAAGAGAAAATTTCTAAGGAGATGGGTAGAGGTGGCACCCTCATCATGTCTTAGACTTGGGAGTCATAGACACTTTGAAGGCTATCTATGTTATATACATTGTCCTTGGGGTCATTTAGGAGGTGGAACATCTCCCTGATGTTATCTTCACTAATTTTCACCCTTATATTGGTGTTATCAATAATTATTCCAATGTTGGTGTCATATCTTTCCATGTAAAGGGTAATGATCTCTAGGCAGGGATAAACATAAGGCAACATGTATTGCGCTAGTGTGTAATCCCATATCTTGTATCTAAAAGAATCATATTCTTTCCTATCAACCCTTTTGATCATTAGAATGTGGTGTCTTCTCTCAATTTTTTTAGATTCTTAACCAACTTGGGATCAAAGATATCATCTATGAAATTAGTAACCAATGCTTGGTCTCTACAATCCCATTTGGCCACAATTTTGACATTATATACTTTATTATTTTCTTGAGTGGGAGCAAAAGCATAGTATTTTATCACAAAATATTCAGGGTGGAGGTCTCCCTTAATACCCAACCCATGGGATTTCCATTCTATGGGATTTTTCTCGCTTCTTGATGAAGATGTAGAAGGCTCCATTAATGATAATTATGTTATTGAACCACTCCCCATATTATGGGATGTACTAAATCAATGGTTCTCTACTCACTTCTTCTTTCAACTTTTAGGCTTGGATCTTCTACTCTTCTAAAATTCTCAATGCTCTCAAGGATTTTAATGATTCAATTTATTGGCTTAGATGAGGTGAGGGTACATATACACTGACATTACTAGTGGGTACATTATGGAAAATTTGAAATTAGGTGCCCCATAAATGATAAGAGAAATGTATATGCTTGAATATTCATTCATAATACATTTACAGTGATTTTTATGGAGAGCCACACAAAATGGAGCATCTAACATTAATTTTAGGTGAGGTGGGTATACAACCATCTTTTAGATAATGTTTTTTCAAGATTTGGGAGGACTAGGTGAGGATGTGTAGTAGATAGACAAGCCACTTGTGCCAATGACACTTATTTAAAGGAAAAGTCACAAAAAGGGAAACAAACTGAAGGGAAACAACAACAAAGGAAAGGAAACACACAAATAGGAAATGACACTAGTTAATTATGTATAAGGGGGAGGTAGGCAAGTTAGTTAAAATGTTTCAAATTGATCCCATTAACTGAGATCTCTAATGCATTGTCCTCTTCATATTATAACTCAAAATTATTCCCTTGGAGAAACTATTTCACTTTATTTGGTTAAGTGTCAGAATTCTTCCATGAAATTTATTTCAAGTTTTTCTCTTAGCATCAGGAATTGTTTCAAACATTTTGTCTAAAACAAAAGCATTGAAGACATAAATTCTTATAGACATTTTGTTTGAAATAAAGCCTAAAGGTTATTTCAGTTGAATAAAATTCCAAAACACCTTTCTTAAAGGATAATTCATTGATAAAGTGGACCAAACAAAAATACTAAAGGGTATTTTTAAGTAAAGTGACCTATACAGTTTTACCAAAGGGTCATTTTTGGGGAAATTATCTCAACACATAGTCTTGAAGGGTTCTTTCTTCAACAAAGGGTGCAATATGATTTTTTTGAAGGGTTATTTCTTTAAGAAAGTGGTCCAAAACAAAAGTCCCAAAGGGTCACAAATTTTATTTGAAAGAAAAAAGCCAGAAGATTTGAATTCTTTTGGAAATTTTATTTGTAGTAAATTATCCAAGGTAAAGAGAAAACTTAAATCTTTATGGAAATTTTTGGACATTTTCTAATGCGAAAGAGTCATAAAAAAGTTCCTTTAGAGAAACTGGTCAAGACACAAAGGCCTAAAATAAATGTCTAGCAAAAGGTCTAAAATTAATAGACAAAGGAATTTGTGATTCATAGATTAACAGTTTTGCATGTCAATTGACGGGTGCATGAACATCAAACTCAAGCCACTATTGAAGTTCAAATATCTCAGTGATGCACACTATTATAATTTTCTTTCAAGATATCTCCTAGGAGATACCCTGAACATGCACACAATTGGAGTTTTATTTTAATGTATCTCCTAGAAGATACCTTGAAGAGCCTTAGAATACCTTTCATTTTGATTAAAATGGTCATTTAAAGGGATTATATATAACTATGACAACTTTTTATTTGGTAAGAACACTAATTCACACTATTTAAATTTTCTTTCAAGATATCTCCTAAGAGATACTTTGAACATAAATATGATTGGAATTTATTTCAAGGTATTTCCTAGGAGATGCCTCGTGGGGCCTTAGAATACCTTCCATGTTGATTGGAAATTTCCTTTCAAGTGCTTTGATATAACCATGATAAATTTTTATTTGGTAAAAATCCTAATGCACAGTATTTGAATTTTCTTTAGAGATATCTCTTAGGAGATACATTGAACATGCACACAATTGGAATTTTATTTAAAGGTATCTCTTAAGAGATACCTCAAAGGGTCTTGGAATATATTCCATGTTGATTTCAAATGTCCTTGAAAATGATTTCATATAACAATGACAACTTTTTATTTGGTAAGAACCTTGATGCACACTATTAGAATTTTCTTTTGAGATATCTCCTAGGAGATACCATGAACATGCACATGATTAGAATTTTAATTAAAGATATATCATAGGAGATACCTTTAATGGACTCATAATAAATTACAAGTTTATTTTAAATGTCCTTGTAAGGGATTTTATATAACCATGACAACTTTTTATTTGGTAAGAACACTAATGCACATTATTGGAATTTTATTTCAAGATATCGCCTAGGAGATACATTGAACATACACATGGTTGGAATTTTATTTCATGGTATCTCCTAGGATATACCTATAAGTGCCTTTGAATAAATTCCATGTTGATTTTTGTTATACCTACAAATTATTTTATATAACCATGATAACTTTTTATTTGGCAAGAACCCTGATGCACATTATTAGAATTTTCATTCAACATATCTCCTAGGAAATACCTTGAACATGCACATGATTGGAATTTCATTTCAATGTATTTCCTAAGAGATACTGAAAATTACATTAAAATATCTTACATGTTGATTTAAAATGTCCTTTCAAGGGATTAGATATAGCCATGACAACTTTTTATTTGGCAAGAACACTAATGCACACTAGTGGAATTTTCTTTCCTAGGAGATACCTTGAACATGCACACAACTAGAATTTTATTTCAAGGCATCTCCTAGGAGATACATCATGGGGCCTTAGAATACCTTCCATGTTGATTTCAAAGGTTCTTTCAAGGGATTTGATAAAACCATGGCACCTTTTTATTTGGTAAAAACCTTGATGCCAGCTTTGATTACCTATGAGAATGATGCATAAGACTCCCAAAAATAACCAAAATTAGAGTGCCCCACCCAAGAAATCACCACTAATATAAATAATCCATAGGGTATAATACAAAAAAATCATCACATTAAGTTACATTTTGAGATCTCTTAAGAATAATTAGAAGGTGCCACATGTCAAAAGGTGGCAAACTTTAGACTTAAAGTTAAACTTGATGGCAAAGTAAAGGAAAATAAAGATTAAATTTGAATTATAATGAAATTGAATTCCAAAAGTGATAGCTATAAGATAGTCCCTAATAATACTCCTTACAATTTGGGTATAACTAAAAGCACAAAGTTGTAGAATATTATAGTAGTTGTAAGGCATATAAACTCATACATAGTGCCTACAAATGATTTCAAGGCATGGGACCCCAATAATGTCATTGTAAGGCAAAAAGGATGTAGATATATAATATAATCAATAAGAAGAGGTTCATTAATGGATTTATAAAGATAAAATGAATGATGAGGTAGTCCTTAGAAATGCTATAGAGAAGAATATCAAGCTATAAATGAGTTTTGATAGGGAGAAGAAGAAAGAGGATATTTTAAATCCATAGCTCCTAATAACTCATGTGATCATGTTTAATGTTAACTATGAGGAAGCAAAAGAGGATGAGGAAGAAGACAATGTTCCTCTCATTAGGAACATGCCATGCAGACCTCCACTGTAGGAAATGTTCCAAGTGGACAAAGCCTACCTATGAGCTTCAAGAAAGGGAAAGATAGCAACAAACCTAGCCCCTCTCATGGTCCTACACATGTCTCTACATCTACTGAGGAAGATACCATAAAAATATTAGATCAACTAGATCTAGATGTCATTGACCTTAAGGACTCTCAATAGTGAATTGAGTTCTCAATGGAGGAACTATAGGCATTATCTAGTAGGAATATAGAGAAAGTTTACATAAGGAAGAAGTCTACCAGAACTAACATTAGAGGAGTAGTGCCTTACACTTATATAAAGTGATGAAGAAGAGGCACTAAGATGGAATCCAACAAGCTAGACTGGTCATGAAACTTGACTTACATTTTTACCACTTGGCTGTATTTGGGCACTTTTTTTGGGTTGACATAAACTTTTCTTAGAATTTTTTGAGCATATAAATAAGGGTTTCCCCTTATTTGTAACCAAAAAATATTTGTTAACATAATTAATAAAAGGATTCAAATAATTCAAGAGTTTGTCTATAGTGTTCTCTTATGTGTGTTCTATGATTTTTGATTCTCACACTTTTAGATGGTTAATAGTTTCTTTTCTACAAGCTAATTTGGTAATATCACACATTATATGCATCTATTAGCTTGAGTTTAACACTAGGTTGACTAATTTTATAGTATACTTACTCTATTTTATTCTCATGTATAATAGAATGTGCCATGTAGTTTACCATGAGTGAGTAATTTTCATGCAAAATATGGTATTAGACATATGCATTTCCTTCCTCTAAAGATTAAGCTACATTTATTTAGCTTTGAGCATTATGATAGAATTGGTAGATGATAGTTTAATTTATTTTTGACTCAAATGTTAGAATAATTGATATCTTTGATCGTCTTGAGAAAAATATCTTTTTTTCCCTACCCTACTCACTCTTGGATCCATACATGAATCAATTTACGTTAGCTCATGCTGTAAATATCCATTGTTTGTTTACATTTTGGGAAATAATATGCAAATATTGAAACAATTTTACAAATATTAGTAAGAATAAGTTTCCCTGCATAAACATTTGATGTCCCTATAGTAGGATCTACTAGTAGACTTTCAAAGTGGTGATCACATCTCTAATATTTATGTTATTTCTAGTATTAATTGTATACATAATTCAAGCCCAAAGTCTTATAGGACTTAACATTAATTTTCTTACATTCCCTTTGTTCCCTGTAGACACAAGGAACACACTGAGTGCATAAAAAATCCCAATAAAGTAGCCTTTAATAAATCAATCAAGTGTCCTTGAGACACCTATAGGCTTTGTTTCAAGTCAAAATATGCTATAGTCATGGGTCTAGTAGTCTTCAGACCTTTTATAGGCTTGTGGATGTTCTTTGGACCATCAAATGCATGAAATATTGAGATGAATAATGTTAATATAGATCTCAGTAAAGATACATGTGAGGTTCAAATATAGCTAAAGAAAACACAAATGTACATCTACAACTAGATTCAAGAGCACTGCTATAGTCAATTGGGTAAACCATGCTTAATGGAGACTTTAAGGGTATAGAATTTCAAGCAGGGTAATGATATTATTAAGAGATCATCATACATAGATCAAATCATGGATAATTTTTGTATTGCTAAAACTCCCAAAGCATCTTTATACCTAGTCACAATTTATACAAATTACATCACATCATGCATAATGTTTTATATATGAGAGGTTTATTTTCATAATGAAATAGTGGTGAACATGTGAAGACAATAATAGTCTAAAAGTAATGCATTAATTTTTTGAATTTGGAGAAGACCTAAAGGAGACAAACTTAGTTTAATATTCAATTCTAGGAAATCTTCACCTATAACTACTTATGGGACTCAAAAATTGTGTTGACAGTCAAGACATTAAAATAATAAGGTCTTACATATTTTTGAAGTTCATATGATCTTATCATATTTTAAGAATAATTTTAGTTTCTTCCTTACTCTTTTCATCCCAATATCTAATAGGTTTAGTAATTGATCCTAAATTCACATATCTAGAGGCGGTAGCCTCACAACTATAGGATTGGTCTAGATATACGCATCCCATCTCCTTAGATTGTTCCAATGTTGGTCCAGATATGAATCAAATATGAATAGTCTAAATTCAATTGGGTGCTATCTAGGTTACTAACATAGATCAAAGGAGATATATTGGCCTTTGTTATTAGAAGGGAAATTTATTTTCTACCCCACCTTACTCCCTTCTTTTGAACTTTTTTAACATGAATCACTTTAGATTAATGTTTATTGTGTATAACCATTTGTTTTTTGAAGAGTTTGGGCTTATATTTATAAATAAAAATAAATTTACATCATAACAAATTTAGGTAGATTGGGTCACTACCATATTCTTGTTATCCCTACAACAGGGTCTACTTGTAGACTAGAAGGTGGTAAGTTGTAACCACATAATCTCTCTAACAAAACTAAGTGAAGACCCAAGGTGTCACTACCATATTATTATTGTCCCTATAATATGAGAAATTTTATTTTGTTATTCACATTACATTTTGACATAAACACACATCAATAGTTTGGAAGGACCTGAGGATGAATATGAATATTTTCAACTTGCTATTTCCTATCATGCACTTTTAGGTATTAGTACTCCTATTAATATTAGGGTGGTTAGTTTCCTCAAGAAATAGAATTTGAATATATTTATTTACTCTAGGAATACACATAAATTCATCAAAAATAAGTTGGCTACTTAATTAAACTATTTCATTTACCTAGCTCCAAAACATCAAATCCTAATTAAAAGTGGGGGTATAGTCAATTGTTATGGTAAATGGGATACTATCTATTATATTATCTTATGTTATTTATTATCATGAATTGGGATACCATTTTTTTGGGATTATAATGGCTTAACACTTTATGCACAATTGAGATGAATTTTGAGTAACTATTCATGCTCATTTATTTAGAAGGATTGACATTTGAACTACACGATTTATTCGCTAAATCTACATAATTGGTTAGTTTTCACTAGATGAATAAGATGAGAAAAAAATGGGCAAAGTAATTATTGTACAGCTTTTTTCCATAGAATTTAAACTATATAAGGAGTCTACCCATATTAAATTACAACTGGTTGAGTCTACAAATTTTTGTCTTATACACTTAATTGAATCCTTTAACCTCTTTTCCTTTTGGAAGTTCAACTAAATACCAAGTGTGATTTCTCTCTAAGGTATAAAAAAATAATTTTATATCCTAGGTGGGCACTAATTAATAAGACTAAGTAAAATAAAATATTGAGACTATGGGAATAGTCCATACCAAACTATAGTGTTGAAAATTCTCTAAATAAACATGCAAAAAGAGATAAAATAGGGGAGGGCATAGTTATAGCATTAAAACATATAATTTTCATATATTAAATTCACCTAAAATACTATTATAACTTTTTTACAATGCATAAACTTGTACAGCTACATCTACTCAAAAGAATCACCATTACAGAATTATCATTTTCCATGCTTTAAATTTTCCATGTCAAGCTTAAAATTTTCCATGATGGGATTAAAAATCCAATTTTCATTGTCAAAACTTTCAGCATCCAATTTTATAATAGAAAATTTGTATAGTTATAGCTATTCAAAAGACTCATAATAGCAGAATTTTTATTTTTGATGCTTCAAATTTTCCATGCCAAGATTCAAATTTTCTATTCTAGGCTTCAAATTTTCCATTCTAGGATTCAAAATTTTATTTTTATCATTAAAATTTTTAGTATCCAATTTTACAATAGTAGAATCTCCAGCTCTACAATGATGTCATCATTGTTATCACAATTTCCTTAAAATTAAGACTCTTTTGTATGTGAAAAAATATACTTCTTGAAAGACTAATTACTAAATATAAAATCCATCAAAAGAATAAACTCACAATTAATCCCATGGAGTCAAGGTTCATTGCATCCAAAATAACCCTACCATTATGGTAGGGTTATCTTCATATGTATTTTGATATCGATCCCTGAATAAGCCAAATTTAGTTCAAACTTGATTGTCATTTTATTTAATGTTTTGGAATTTATAATTAGATAATGAAACTAATGTCAAAACATGTTAAATAATCTAAAGTCTATTTATATGTAAAAAATAGGTCACTCCTAAATTATGACATTCTAATCAAGACCAAACCCTTTATTAAATTCTAAAATATACCATCATTGACGCCTTGGCACAATATGAATCATTCTAATGTTACCATTTTAATGTCTATCAAATTAATTTAACATGATCTTGAAATTGACCTAAGCACAAGATTAATTTCTCAAATAACACCATATTAATCTCATATTAATTTCACATGCTCAGAGAGTACTTAAACAAGGATTTATTTCTTATGATGTGAATACTAGAGACTATTTCCAACAATGAGGCTAATAAAATAGGATTTTGACATCGAACAGGAACATAAAATATATTAATTATCCTAAAGTAATAATTTATATAAACATGCAAATCATGTCAAGTGAATCTTACCATATCTAATTTAATCTCATACATTAAACATATATTTTTAGTTACAAATCAATGTTATAATTACTCTATTTAAATTATTTGGCCCTTAATCTCCCCACATTCCAAGTGGAAAGAGAATTTAGACATCAATGGGTCCTTCTTAGGTCATAAGTTGGTCCTTTTAGTTGGTCTAGGTGATTATCTATAATTTTTTAAACTTGAAACTATTAAATATATTAGTTATTAAGATTATTTGATTATAATTATTTAAAAATGTCATCTTGAATCATCCTAATATTCATCATTTGGGTCCCTATTGGTTTTAAACACATAATAAGTAATAAATACATAAAAATCAATAGCAATAAGCACTAAACAACCCTAGTAATCTCCATCATTTCATTATTTTAGCCATCATTTTATATTATCTTATGTTTTTTGTTATCATGGATGGGGCTAACAATTTTTTTGGATTGTAATGGCTCACCACTTTATGCACAATTGAGATGAATTTTGAGTAACCATCAATGATCATTAATTTAAAAGGAAGGACATTTAAACTACATGGTTTATTGGTTAAATCTATGCAAGTGGTTAGTTTTCACTAGATGATGAAGATGATCAAAAAAGGTGCAAAGTAATTATTGTAAAAATATTTTACATAGAATTTAAACCAAACAAGGAGTCTACCCATTTTTTTCTTAGATAGCCACTTGACTCCTTTGACCTCTTTTCCTTTTGTACCAAGCTTTACAGTAAGGCTCACTACTACCTAGGCCAACCCATGGCCTCCTTGAGCTTACCACACATTCTTAAACATTGTATTATTTTTTATTAGAAATTGATTGAAGTATATATAGGTAGAGTATTTAGAATCATTTTATAAAATTTTATTGTTACAATTTGAAAGTCCTATTTGCCCATAAAATACCCATGTGAGTGCTCCTTTAGCAGAAGGCTCACTGACATTAGATTTGGGCATGCTCTAGTAAGGCCAAAAATATTAAAATAATACAAATCTTAGTGATTTCACAACATAAATTTCTAAACAATTAATAAAAGGGCCAAGTCAACACAAATAAATCACACATTTTAGATAGAGTAAAAAAAATATTGAACACTTTTAAGATTAAATATTTAAAAATAAGGATCTACAGAAATGATAATAACAAATATGGTCAACACTTTAGACACTCTAAAACCTACTTTGTTTCGATCTATCAACACTCTATAGTGTATGCTTAGAAAAAACTAAGAATATTTAGAAATATGAATATATCTGGTCAGACATGTTTGACATTTTTTGTTCCTCTTAAAAATGTGTGAAAATTATATAGACCCCATTTTTCAATGTAAATTTTAATTTCAAATTCAATGGGGACTCTTGCCTATTTTTGAACATAAATGTAACTTTGAATTACTCAAATCAAATTTAAGGCATGTGACAAGTATTGAAATTTCAAACCCCAACCAAAGCGTTAAATATCAATCATGTTCTTGAGATCTATGGTCTACATGATCCTAGTAAAGTTGATCAAATGATGCATTCAAAGTTGAAATGTTAAAGGTTCTATGTAGATCCATGGGGGTGACAAGTGTCACCATCATGGGAGCCCAGTACAGAGATCAATTGATGCATGGGAGCCCAGTACAAAGAGCACATAAGCACTGAGTAGTTGCCACATGGCACAAATAGGAAATAGGATGAACCCAAAAATGACAAGTGATAATCTCAGCAAAGAACCCTGTGGACATGTTTAAAATTGATTCTCATGCATACATCAATGATGTTTAAGTAGACATCCAATCCATTATGTTATCTTCTAGACAATCTATCTAACAACTTTTTTTTGAACTATATTTCTATAATATGCTAAGTCCTTACTTTGAAGCCATGCATTTATGTCATTTACATAGTCTTGATGGGCCTTCAAGGTAGACTCGCCTTAAATATACAAATTTTCCTTACCTTCATCTAGTTTTCTTAACTAATAAAACCTTTAGCCCTATCTTCTTTTATTTTAACTCACCTTTAATGTTGATCATTATTATCAACATAAACAATGTAATAACTCAGTTCTTATTTTATCAACTAATTTTCAACATGGAAATGTGAAAATAAGAAATAGAGACTTAGAACATAAATTATTTCTTTCTCCTAGATAGTCTATACCATGAAATCACATTCAACACTTCTCAAATATTTTTTTGGACATTCTGATATGAAGTTTTTGATCACTCAAGTTATAAAAACTTATTTTCTTATATCTTAGATAGAGATTCATATAGATCGGTATTGGTTGTGAGTACTTGAAAATAAATATTTTGATTCATATTAAAACAAATACTTGTGTGGGATCTATATTCAAGTAATATATGATTTTATGTTGGTTTGTACAAGGTCAATTTATGCATCAACTTCTTGCATAGACAAAATGAGACATTTTCTATGCTTCAGGATCTGTTCAAAAATTTCAATCTTGATTTAGATTTCTTAGTTGTCCATGGAATGTGCCTCCTAGGAATACAATTACCACAATGTCCAAGATTAAAATTAATTTTTACGTCAACATATAACTACAATATTTAGAGGTTGAACTTTGTAACACATTAAATGAAATTACATTAAGATCAAACATAATTAGCCAAATGTTCCTTTGACCTATTAATATAGACCCATATGTAAGATCATACCTCTGTTCATGACTGTAAATGATTGTATTATTTTTATTCACCATGATAAACTAGTAAAGTTGAAAATATTTCATCAAATTTAGAATAAATAGTTTTATCTTATCTTCATTATAGTCTCTTACTTCTCATGTGAATCATGTCATTCTTCATGTGATCTATGAAGTCCTTGAATGCACAATATCCTTCTCTTAATTGATAGGTTTTAAAAATTAACATATAATCCAACTGCATTCATATATATGACTAGAGACATTTATTCAATTCTTCTAATAATTTTGTATCATTTGTGTCAATGTCATTGATAATTAATTGAAAATCTAATCTATAAATTATGTTGTATTGTCACTTCTAAATATTCTCAACCTACTATGTCAAACATACATATAAAAATATTTTGATATATATTATATGTTAATAATATTTATTAGTAACTAATATAATTTTTTTCTGTGAGGTGGGTAGTGTGGGGGGGGAGGGGGGTGGGGTAATAGGGGCTATGTGAAACACAAGAGTGTAAGTCAAAAATTAAACCTGCTAGTTACTCTCTTAGCATAGTCACTACATCAAAATTGTAACTCCTTTGGTTTTGATCATGGGGCATCTATATTCGCTAGATAAGGAACACAGTTTTGGATGAACAAGTTTTGTCTTGGTGATTCCAATAGAGATATTGGTTTTGTTAAAATGGTGTTAAATAAAATTAGAAGTGACAAAGAAGAATTTATAGTTTATAAATATGATAAAAATTGTAAGTGGACATATATGTTTGAAAGACACCATCTATTCCAATATGCATGCTTACTATTGTACCATCACCACTTATTTATCTTAATAATTAATAATGTTACATCTTCAAAAAATGTGGATGAAACTCCACTTATTTTTATTATATATGGTAAACTTGGGTTTTACAGGGGCCCTATAACCACAAACATGAAATACAGAGTTTTAAATAGGCCTAACAAGGTTAAATGAGCAAAAAGAGAAATACTAAACAACAACAAAAAGGTAGATGTAGCAAACATGTTAATTAGGGGGACCCTCTTAGCTGTCATCCTCATCATAATTATCCTTAGGCAAGAAATTTGTCTTTTATTTCTTAGCTTTATCTATAGCTCAATTCTCAAGACCCTCAGCATGTTCACCTAGAAGAATCATCCTCGAGCACTTCCTTCCTTTCACCTAAGTGAAGGGATGCTTAGGAATGACCTACCTAGGGGGTCCCATAGGGGGATTTGGGGTCCTTAGGGTATTTTTGAATCAAGGAAAGGGAAGGAGGTAGGGTAGACTACACCAACTCATGGTTCATATTCTCCACCACCTGGTGAATCTCATTCTAATCTTGGATTAATTTTACCCAAATGAAACCAACTTGTTAGACCGTTATGTTGAAATTTTGCAACATTACTTTATTCCTCTCATGTTACCCTATTAAAATTTCCTTAACTTTTTTATCATGGGTGGAGGGAGAGATGATGGTGATGGGTTTGGGTTTAGGGACGAAGGTCATTTTCAAAGCAAGGTCAGTTAGAGGTGAATGGGGAAAACTATTATGAGGAGAAAGTTTAGTGGTGGGGATGGAAAACACAAAAGGATCTCCCTCTAGTGGGACCTTTGTAGAGTAATCCTTAGAGTAGGATCCCTTGAGGAGGAAATTATTTTTGACTATGGTATGTCTATGTTTCACCAATAAAAAGATAAGTCCTTGGTGTAAAATTGAGTTAACAACATTAACCAGGTGAAGGACTATACATTCTAGGGATTTTAAGAGAAACTATGAAAAGATGATCTCAAAACTAATGAAATGGTTACACAACATGAAATGGTGAAAAAATATCAAGGATTATTTAACTTCTAGGGTCATGTACCTCATGACCTATAAATAGACTTTAGGCCAGTATTTGGGTAAGTCGGTGTGGGGAAATCCCTTTTAATTCATTTGTACAAATTCATTGGTTTCAAAGAAAAGTTTTAAAGACTCCTATTTCTTTGATTGATCCTTCTATTATTTTTCACCTATGCAATCCATGCATGTGACTTCTCTTATAATCTCTTCAGAGACATTAACAGAAATCCCTCTCATGTAAACCTTTCTTTTCGACTAGGTAGCTATGAAATCTCTTACCACTAGAGAATTATGCTCGGTTATATGTTCCATATACTTTGTTACCCGACCTTTTTTGATATTTTTCCACACCTTTTTGTTTTAACAAACCTCTTTATAGGATGTTGGCTCCATGTGGTCTCAATCACTACCCATGTTGGTAGGAGTTTCAAGATTATAGGGAATAGGTTGAGGGTTCTAAATGCTAGAGAATCATCTATATCTTGAGATAAAAGGGATTCCCACCAATTCCTTCCAATAATAATTGTGTTCCATTGCTTTGAGATGAAAGTGGGATTGGCATACCATGATTAGGCCCTTTGAGGTGAAAATCCATATGTGCGAGAACATGATAAATTTAAAGGGCATGTGTTCCTTTAGCATGGATGGCACTAAGTATCATAGGGGGTTTTGCCTTCATTATACAAGAGACTAATAATTATTTCTAAATCATTACCATTATGTCTAAAGTTCCATGATAATTTTACTTCTATTTCTATATTTGAACATCTATAATTTTCATTATACTATGGTCTTGTAGTAGATTATTAAACATTTTCTAATTTTGATGATCCCCTAGATGTGATCCATAACCCATGGTAGGAGATCCATCAAGTGTAATTTTTTGTGATGAGTTTGTTTCTATTTTATTGAAATTAAATTTATTAAATTATACAAATCTACATTTAGATACAATCTATAAATAGAAAGTCTATATATAGAAACACTATATATAGTAAGTTTTCTAAGGTAGATTTCTTATGCCCTCACATAACCATAACTTAGATAATCACAAAAAATCCGTTCCCAAGAGGTCTTTGTGTTACTAGGTATGATTTTGTGTCACTTATTATAATTACCATTTTGGGGTCAAATTCATCTCCAAATATTAGTTTGTAAGTTCAAGAAAGGTGACTCACCCTCATAGGTATTTTAATTTTTAAATTAAATTATCTCAAAGGTATTCCTAGGTGGGGTAAAAATTAAGGAGTCAAATGTCTATTAAATGTTTTACTTATGTTACATTTGCAAAAAATGTGGATGAAACTCCACTTATTATGAAAGAGCCTATTATTTCTAAATCATTAGGACAATCTATACATAAAAATTAAAACTCCATTAGTTTCAATCTGCTAGAATCTATATTCACTAGATAATGAGCCTAGTTGTGGGTGATTAGGTTTTGTCTTGGTTATTTTAATAGATAAATTGCTTTTGTTACAATGGGACTAAAAAAATCATAAGTGACCAAGAAGAATTTTGGGTTTAGAAATATGATAAATATTTGAAGTGGACATATATGTATGAAAGACACCATCTATTCCAATGTGTATGCCTACTATTATACCACCACCACTTATTTCTCCTAGTAATTAATAATGTTACATCTTTAAAAAATGTGAATGAAACTCCACTTATTATGCAAGATCCTAATAATTATTTCTAAATCATTACCGTCAGTTAAAAAGTTTCATGATGATAATTTTACTTCTATTTCCATATTTGAACTTCTATAATTTTCATTATATTATGGTCTTGTAGCAGATTATTGAACATTTTCTAAATCTGATAATCCCCTAGATGTGATAAAGAACCCATAGTAGGAGACCCATAAAGTGTAATTTATTGTGAGAAATATGTTGATATTTTATTGGAATGAAATTTCATAAATTATACCTTTTATAGATTTAGATATAATCTGTAAATGGAACTTAGGCTATATATATATATATATATATATATATATATATATATATATATATATATATATATATATATATATAATGTATATAGACTTAAGTGTTATGAGGTAGATTGATTATGCCTTCACACAACCATTATTTAGATAAGCACACAAAATTCTTCCCCAAGAGGTCTTTGAGTTACTAGGTATGATTTTGTCAGTTATTTTAATTACCATTTTGGGGCTAAATTCATCTTCATATATTATTTTTCAAGTTCAAGAAAGGAGACGCTCCCTCGTAGGTATTTGAATTAGTGAATTAAATTATCTCAAAGGTATTCTTGAGGGGGGATAAAAATTAAGGAGTTAAATCCCTATTTGATAATTTGCTTATGTTACATCTTCAAAAAAGAGAATGAAACTCCACTTATTATGTAAGAGCCTATTATTTCTAAATAATTATCACAATCTCTACGTCAAAATTGTAACTCCTTTGGTTTCAATCAAAGGACATCTATATTCACTGGATAGGGATCTCAGTTGTGGGTGATCAAATTTTGTCTTGGTGATTGCAATGCAGAAATTACTTTTGTTACAATTGTGATAAAAAAATTTGAATCAACCAAGAAGAATTTTGTGTTTAGAAATATGCTAAAAAACTGAAGTTAACATATATGTTCAAAAGACACCATCTATTCTAATGTGTATACTTACTATTATACCACCAGGACCACTTGTTTCTCCTAATAATTAATAATGTTACGTCTTTAAAAGATGTGGATGAAAATCCACTTATTATGAAAGAAAGTATTATTTATAAATCATTAACACAATCTCTACCTCAAAATTGAAACTCTCTTGGTTTCGATCAAGGGACATCTATATTTTCTAGATAAGGAGCACAATAATGGGTGATCAGGTTTTATCTTAGTGATTGCAATAGAGAAATTAATTTTATTAAAATGGTGATAAGAAAATTAGAAGTGACCAAGAAGTATTTTGGGTTTAGAAATATGATGAAAATTTCACGTGGACATATATGTTCGAAAGACACCATCTATTCCAATGTGCATGCCTAGTATTATGCCACCACCACTTGTTTCTCATAATAATTAATAATGTTACATATTAATTTTTTTTTTATGAAACTCTACTTATTATGAAAGATTCTAATAATTATTTATAAATCATTACCATTAGTTCTAAAGTTCTATGATGATAATTTTCAATTCTATTTCCCTATTAGAACTTCTATAAATTTCATTGTATTATGATCTTATAGTGTATTATTGAATATTTTCTAATTCTGATGATCCCATAAATGTGATCCAAAACCCATTGTGGGAGACCAATTGATTGTAATTTATTGTGATGAGTGTGTTGTTATTTTATTGGAATGAAATTCTCTAAATTACACAAATCTAAATTTAGATACAATCTATAAAAGTAAAGTCTATATATATAAATACTATATATAGACTTAAGTATTCTGAGGTAGACTATTTATGCCCTCACATAACCATAATTTAGATAAGCACAAAAAATCATTTACCTAGAGGTCTTTTAGTTATTAGGTATGATTTTGTTTCACTTATTTAAATTACCATATTGGGGTCAAATTTGTCTCGAAATATTAGTTTGTAATTTTAGGAAATGTGACTCACCTAACAAGTATTTGAATTACTGAATTAAATTATCTCAAAGGTATTCTTGGGGTGGAGGGGGGCTAAAAATTAAGGAGTCAAATCCCTATTAGACAATTTGTTTATGTTACATCTTCAAAAAATGTGGATGAAACTCCACTTATTATGCAAGAGACTATTATTTCTAAATCATTATCAAAATCACTATGTCAAAATTGGAACTCCCTTGGTTTTGATTACGGGGCATCTATATTTACAAAATAAGGAGCTCAATTATGGGTGATTAGGTTTTATTTTTTTGTTTGAAATGGAGAGATTGCTTTTGTTATAATGGCACTAAAAAAGTTAGAAATGACCAAGAAGAATTTTGGGTTTAGAAATATGATAAAATTTTAAAGTGGACATATATGTTCGAAAGACAAAATATATTCCAATGTGTATACTTATTATTATACCACAACCACTTGTATGTCCTAATAATTAATAATGTTACATCTTCAATAAATTTGGATGAAACTCCCCTTATTATGCAGGAGCCTAATATTATTATTTATAAATCATTACCATCAGTTCCAAATTTCCATGATGATAATTTTACTTCTATTTCCATATTTGAACTTCTATAATTTTCATTTTGTTATGGTATTATAGTGTATTATTGAATAGTTTCTAATTCTGATGATCCCCTAGATGTGATCCAAAACCCATGGTAGGAGACCCATCAAGGGTAATTTATTACAATGAGTCTATTGCTATTTTATTGGAATGAAATTCCCTAAATTATACAATTCTAAATTTAAATACAATCTAGAAATGGAAAGCCTAAATATATAAATAATATACATAGACTTAAGTGTTCTGAGGTATTCTGCTTATACCCTCACATAACCATAATTTAGATAAGCACATTAAAAAAAATTCCAAGAGGTATTTGAGTTACTAGGTATGATTTTGTGTCACTTATTTTAGTTACTATTTTGGTATCAAATTCATCTCCAAATATTAGTTTGTAGGTTCCAGAAAGGTGACTCACCCTCATAGATATTTGAATTGGTGAATTAAATTATCTCAAAGGAATTCTAGGGGTGGTCTAAAAATTAAGGAGTCAAATCCTTATTTAAAGACAATTTGCTTCTGTTACATCTTCAAAAAATGTGGATGAAACTCCACTTATTATTCAGGAGCCTATTATTTCTAAATCATTATCATCATTTCAAAAGTTCCATGATTATACTTTTACTTCTATAAACATTTAAATTATTATATAATTAAAAATTCCTATGTGATTCAAAATTAGGGTTAAGTTTATCTTTTTTTATTTCCATTGTTTCACTTAGTTTTTCTCTCTCCCTTTTGAAGGTCTAAAAACATTATTTTATTGATTGAACTTAGGTGAAATGTGGCATTAGTGGTGGAATCATTGACCCCATTTTTCACAATAATTTTTGTAGGTGCTTCTTACCAGGTATTTAATCTATGTAATGTATTATTTTACTATATATCTAGTATCTCAGTAACTTTAATGGCTGAGATAGTAAAATGGCTGAGATAATGAAATATATTTAGTATCTCAGTAAATCCTTATTTAAAGAAAATTTGCTTATGTTACATCTTAAAAAAATGTGGATGAAACTCCATTTATTAATTTAAGAGCCTATTATTTTTACATCATTACCATCATTTCCAAAGTTCCATGATGGTACTTCTACTTCTATAATCTTTTAAATTATTATAGAATTAAAAATTCCCTCACACTTCAAAATTAGGGTTAAGTTTATCCTTTTCTCTTTCCATTATTTTCTCTCAGTTTTTCTCTCTACTTTTTGAAAGTCTAAAAATATTATTTTATTGTTTAAACTTAGGTAAACTGTGGTGTTAGTGGTGGAAGCATTAACCCTATTTTTCATTTTCATTTATATAAGTTCTTTTTACCAGGTATTTAATCTATGTAATGTATTATTTTACAGTATATTTACTATCTCAGTAGCTTTAATGGCTGAGATAATGAAATATATTTAGTATCTCAGTAGATTTAATACTAGTATAATGAATATACTTATACTTTGTGTACATGACTTCTTATGGCCTAAACAATACAACTACTATGAAGATAATGGGATGAGTGGTACAATGAGTAAATTGCTTAAGATTATGAAAATGAGGGATTTGAATGGGAAGGGATGGAATATATAGTTGGTTAGGTTTAGGTATAAGAGCAAGGTCTTGAGTGATAGATGGAAGAGGATTCTCACAATCATACACAAAAATCTTACCTACATCATACTACTCATTTGAACTAGTGAAATGGGAAGATATGGAGCTATAATAACCCTCATAATGGATAAGGACAAGGTAAAAAAGTTCTTGGTGATAACAAAGCTTAGGAAAATTGAAAAGGTCGGATTGAAAAGTTTAGGATTTGGTTAAACCTATTAGGTTGGATATGAGTAGTCAATTTCATCCATAAATAAAATAATATATGATGAGGCTAGACTCAGGGGATACAGAATAGAAAGGGGGAGGCTTAGATCTAGATGTATGGAGGTTGTAGGCTTGGCGTGCTATGATGCAAATGGGTCTCACTATTAAGGATTCTATTGGGTATTTTTACTTGTAAATAATTTTAATCTTTCCAATGATATTGTTTAGGATGGGATTAGAATGAAAATTTTCTATTATAAGTTTTGAGTTAATGTCATACTACATGTTGTTTGTTGGCACAAGAACATGTATTCTAGCGAAATATCCTATTATATGGAGATTAGCTTATTCAAGAAGCATCATCAAAGAGTTAGGTAACATTGTTAGGATTTTTAAGTGTGTTTTATTATTTCAATTGGGTTTATGAATATTTAATTTCTATTTTTAATGTTTGAAATCAAATTTTAGACTTGTTTTTGTTTGGATAAGATTTTTTGAGTTTTGCTTGTTTTGAGGTTCTAATAAGGCTTTGAAAATTAAAAAAAACTACACTACTTAATAAAAAAAAAGTGATTTGAAATTAAATATAATTTTATTTTTTATTATTTTATTGATATTTTATAAATATAATACAAGGTAATGCTAAAAATTCAACTAACAATGGAGCTATTGATTTCTATATTTTCCTTTGTTTTTGAGAATGTAAACTTTCACCTACATATACTAAAATGGATGTTTTTATTTTATTTTCAATTAAATTAAAATTAAAAAATAATTAAAATTGTAATATTGAATATAGAAATGTGAAACTAGATCTAAAATTCAGATTTTATGTGTGCAAACAATATCTCTAAGATTTCAAGATCTAGTATATCTATACAAGTTAATATGCTAGTCATTTGGTATTTTGATTATTTCATATTTAAATAAATGATGTGTGAATAGATTAATGAAAATATAAAATTATTATTTATAAATTATAATTACTTTCTTTACTATGTAAATAGGAGAAAAAATTCCTTGTGTAAACTTTCTTTTGGTTTCCTAGTTTTTGTGCACGTAAGTTTGTTAGTGTTTTTTTATGTATGTGAATGTGTGTTATGAAAACTAAAATAAAATGGTGTTGATTGGTTATATGTAATTTTAATATTAAAATATATATATCATGTATCTAATGTAAATACTATCACTCTTTAATATTTATAATGTGTGAATGAAAGTAAGATGAAACTAGTTTTTTAATGCAAGGAAACAAAGAAGAAACATTTTTTTCGAAGTTTTTGTGAATAAAATTTAAATTGAATTTTTTTCATAATAAATAAGAAAAAATATAATATAATATATTTAATAGATAATAAAATAATCCTCTAACATGACCAAAGATGATATCAAGTGAAGGATAATTAGTTAAGGAAAATGTTGAATCTTTATGTAACTAACTCCTTGATATGTCACTCAATGATGAACTAAAAATATCCATCGAGAGGGGATTAAAATAAAATGTAAGAATTAAAAAATAGGATGAATAATATAGTTTAACTATGTGTGGTTGATCATGAACAACAAATTATTGGTTGCACACTCATGAGCTCCTTTCTCCAACGTGTGCAAATGAACAAAATATTACTATAGATTGAGGCTAAGTTCTTAAAAATAATAGAAGGTTAATTGTGTATCTATGAAATATTTTAATATTAAATATATAATTTAATTTTTAGATTAAAAATTCAAATAAAAGTTAAAAACTTATAAGGAAGAAGAACAAGCTGGGATTTAGAGTTAATTGAGACCACACTAGGAGCTTTTTTGAGTTAACTTGGAGGTGGTAGAGATTGACATGATAAATTATAAATGTATATAGGGAAAATATAAAGGTGAAATAAATATAAGATAATCAAAAATAAAAATAAAATCATGAAAAATGGAAAAAAAATTGAGTTTTGGGAATTAGTTTCAAAAATATTTCTATGGTAATGAATCATATTGCATTACACTAAACTTTCCGAAGTGGACTAAGATATAGGAAATGTGATTAGAAGTTGAACATGAATTTAAAAAAATAATATTATATTTTTAAAAATATTACAAAGTTTCTACAAAAATAATATCCTTAACTAACATTGCCTTGTGATCCTTGTGATGATGAAGTCCCCTATTTCTATTGTAGTAGCTCTACTACCTTTTGATATTGCTCATCAATAAGCCTCAAAATAATAACTGGTTCAAGGAAAATCTCATATTCCTAATAAACAAGGTTTTAAAAGTCCTATCATTTCTTCCTAAGGCCTCATTAATGATCCTTGCCTCAAAAATCATTTTAACTACTGTTAGGATCATATCCATGACCCTACTATTCTATGTTACAAATTTGCCTTATCTTTTGCTCCTTACTTCTTGCAAGACCAAGGTGGTCCTATGCCTGAATTCTTAATTTGTTATGAGACCCATGGGGCTAAGCATTTTTTGTTTAGCAATCATCATCCCCAATAATTGTTCTATCCTATCTAATAGCTCCTTATCATATCCAAGAAGTCTTTCCAAGCTCTTGGACCATACACTCAAACCTATGATCTTGTATATAATAAATCCCATGGTTATATTCAAGTGATCTATGTTTATGGTCTTCAAACCAAGGATTTGATCTTGTACCAATATGTTGACTAATTTCTTTATTTTATTATTTCAATTCAACCACTGGGTGACTAAGCCTTTTACTACTACATCTTGTTGGATCAATACATTTTGTCTAGACCTTGTTGAATTTAAGGAGTCAAACATCTCATATAAGGATGATTTAAACAAATTAATCATGACATTAAAATCTAACAATATAGATTATTTCTCTAAGTTTTCCTTTTGTTATTACATAATCTCCCTCTACTATTTCAATCCTTTGATGGTAGCTTGCAAATAAAATGATTGTGCTCGAGCCAATTCAAGCATATTTTCCTCAAAGATAGCGTTTTCACCTAATGTCTACCCTTTAATATGAGTCAAGCCAAAAAATGGTTCCACTTTTTGAAATGTGAATTCTTCTCCCTTAACCATGGCTTTCTTCTCAATGAATCTTTGTAGTCTAGTTGTGGTTAGGTCAAACTTGACACCAACAGATGATTAAATTACCTTTGGAGTTTAAATCTTCATCTATACCCCACTTGATTCACCAAGGGAAACCATCCTATTTTATTCTTCCTTTTGTAGATCTAAAATCCATGGCTTAAGCTTATCATACACATGGATGTTGATAGATTTTGTAATATCTCAAGGATGGTGCATGGTAGAAATCATTTGAAACTTGCCATATATAAACCATTCAACAATGGTTGGACCATGAATTAGGTTTTCATCACTGAAAAGGTTGACCTTACTGAAAGCATGAGTAAAGGTCAACTTAGGATTCTTGCCTCCTACTAGAACTTAAACTAGCTAAACTTTTCTCTTTGGTGGGGTAGAAATAGGGACTAAGTCCAATTCTACTTATTCCCCTTTTCTTTCTCTATCTCTTCAACTTAAGCTTGTTTTCCATTTAATTCATTGGTACTAGATAGAATATCTAGGGCATCTTCCATTATTTCTTTAGGATCCAGTGCCACTATGTCAATGAATTCAATTGGTGATCCTACTTCTTCAGGTAGGGCTAAAGATGATGCCACCACACTAGGTCTCATTTCTTCATGTCTTTGTTTAATCTATATTTTAAGCCTTTATGTTTTTATATGTGTCTATGTTGGATGGGGTCTTATAGATGAACTTGGTAGTAAATGGTATTTCCTAGGTCCCATGTGCCAAATATCCTCACTTAGCTTCTACTCTCTCAACAACTTAGCCTCTAGCTTAATTTTATGATTTTTTAATCTTGCCAACACTTCAATGAAGGATGATGTACTTGTGTATATTGTGTCATAGACACTAGGTAAATGTTCATATGCCACACTTGTCATTTTTGCTTTCAAGTACCACACTACCCTTCCTTGCGGATCCCACTATCTTAATTAATCATGTTGTATTTTGAAAGAGGATATGTGTCTATAAGTATCCTTAATATTGTCCCATTGCTGAAATTCAATCCTACCAATGGTCATAGGTAGTGTATGTAGTTGTCCCTTTCTCTTGATTTTACACAGACCATCTATACCATTGCATATCTACTATGCTACCTCTTACTTAGCTAACTTGTTTGACACATGGACTGGTAGCCTAAGTTAGATACATTGGCTCCCCTCAATCCTAATGATTGTGTAATTTAGGTAAAAACACATGTCATCAATGGATTCAATTGAATTTTTGACCAAAGGACTAATTCTTGCCATTGGGTTTCCAATTATGGTCTTAGTCAAGGTTAGATAGAATCATCATAGATGAACTGAATGTGGTCCTAATACTTGAATATATGCAACTTTGATTAGAATTGGGACACTATTTATGTGCCCTTAAGTGACCATCCTCTAAAATTAGGGATCTTAGTAGTTGTAAGAATGGAATCTAACAGGTAGGACATCTTCTAGAATTTTTTTCCTAGTCCTTTCCCTAACTACACAAATTTTCCTACATAAGCATGTGCTAACAACCTCACAATTGTGAGGAGTGAGTTCCTTCTCAACCATAAAATATACTAAGGGCACCCATATTTTTTCAACATAAGTGGTGGTGGTATTCCCACATATCCTATTCTTTAAAGTCATAATCATCTTGATCCCTACTTTAAATTAGATGATTGAAATGTTTCCATTGAAGTCTAAAAATACCTGACTCCTAAAATACAACCATCGGGTGAGGATTATCTTTAGGTAATTTTAATTATAGCAATTATTAATTATGGCTATATCTACTTGGGTATTAGGAAACTATAGTAGTTCTCAAAATAAATGGGAGAAATATAATATGTATTTTTTTGAGTATGTTCATTGACCAGCATGCCCTTTTCAATCTTGCATTCTTTGAAAATAGGGAAGAGAACATATATGAAATGAATTACCTCTATTATTTCTACAATGAAATGAAGGCTTACCATTTTAATGATAACCAAGTCTTAGTACCTCTTCTTGAATGATGCATTCTTCTCATCTTCCTTGGCAATGGAAGGTAGATTCTCAATCATCCAAAAAAGCTTGGACCAATTATTGTCTCCTATGTTTAAAGATACTACATCAAATTATATGTCTTTGAAGATTCTCCCCTTTATGTTTGAGGTCAAATAGAGCTTTACACCATCTTTGATTTGATTTTTCGTTACCATGGCTATAGGTTTATTCAAATTTCTCACTTGTGGTGCATAGTTTGATCCTAGACTCAATTTCACTTGCTAAGATGATGGTTTGATCTCCTAAACTCAATTATGATCAATTCAAAATTGAATTACGGTTTTTATATATGCTAGGGATTTTCTACAGCTTGAATGGTGTTGGATATATACACTTCAGTGTGTTTTGTGCCTTAGATTTTCATTTGGATCATGTATTTAAACCTTTACATTTTTGTGCCCATAATATCTTTGGATTTGTTGTTTCTAATTATGAGGTGCCTTTGTTTCATATATATGGAACTTGTGTATCACTTCATCCATTAATGTTTGAAAACATGACTATTTCCCTTTAAAAAACTAATTTTACTTCACACCACTAGATTATGTTTGCCTACATCAATATTTTTCATTCATCTTGATTGAGAGTCAAATGACATTGGTTTATGTTTATTCCTAGCCCTGAGGTTATGCCACTTGGTAGTCTTGTAGGTCTTCTGAGTTTCATTGAAAACACTTTTTTGATCTCACAATGTTGGATCCAGTGGGTACAAATCAATGTGGACCATATATCCTCAACTTATTTGGATCTAGCTAATTATCTTAAAATTGATGTCCTTGTGACCATGATTTGACACTCTCATGAATGTCATTAATGAGCACATGGCCATCAATTTTAAATGCATCTACAAAGTTCTTCAATGTATTAAATTTGATTTCCACATGGATGTCATTTGATGTCCATGGGAATGTCATTGACGGGTGCATAATGTTTAATTTTAAACAAATTGAAGGGGTCTTTGTTATCTAAAATTTGACATCCATGTAACCTTTATTTGAAGTGGAAATCCACTCTTGTGTATGTTTGTAAGGTATCTCCTAGGAGATACCTTGAAGGTATTACAAGGTCCTTCAAAATATCACCCAATAGTCCCTTCCATGTAAAGGAAAATTGTACTTGTTCTTTGAATAAAAAATCCACTCTTGTCCATATTTGAAATGTATCTCCTAGGAGATACCTTGAAGGGGAAATATACTATTTTTCATGTTTGAAATGTATCACCTGGGAAATACAATGAAGGTATTACAAATGCCTTTAAAGTAACACCTAGTAGTGTCTTCCATGTAAAGGAAATGACACTTGTTCCTTGAAGTAGAAATCCACTCTTGTGCCTATTTTAAAGGTATCTCCTTAGAGATAATTTGAATGGAAAATATAATATTTTTAATTTTTTAAAGTTATCTCCTAAGAGATACCTTGAATTTATTACAAAGGCCTTCAAAATAACACCTAGTAGTGCCTTCTATTTAAAGGAAAATTCTACATGTTCTTTAAAGGAGAAATCCACTCTTGTACCTATTTCAAAGTTATATCTAAGGAGATACTATGAAGAGGAAATAAAATCCTTTGCATGTTTTAAAGGTATAACCTATGAGATACCTTGAAGTTATTAAAAGGGACTACAAAATATCACCTAGTAGTGCCTACTATGCAAAGGAAAATTGTACTTGTTCCTTAAAGGAAAAATCCACTCTTGTCCCTATTTAAAATGTATATTTAAGGAGATACCTTAAATGGGAAATAAAATATTATCCATGTTTTAAAGGTATCTCCTATGATGTACATTGAAGGTAATATAGTGGCCTTTAAAATATCACCTAGTAGTGCCTTCTATTTAATGAAAAATTTCACTTGTTCCTTGATGTGAGAAATCCACTATTGTCCCTATTTGAAAGGTATCTCCTAAGAGATAACTTAAAGGTGAAATTAAATATTTTGAATTTTTTAAAGGTATATCATAGGAGATACCTTGAAAATGTTACAAGGGACTTCAAAATATTACCCAGTAGTGCCTTTCATGTAAAGGAAAATTGCACTTGTTCCTTGAACGAGAAATCCACTCTAGTCCCTATTTTAAATGTATCTCCTAAGAGATAACTTTAAGGGGAATTCCAATCTTTTCCATTTTTCAAAGGTATATCCTAGGAGATACATTGAATTTGTTATAAGGGCCTTGAAAATATCACTGGGTAGTGCCTTCTATATAAAGGAAAATTTCACTTATTCCTTTAAGGAGAAATCCACTCTTGTGCCTATTTGAAAGGTATCTCTAAGGAGATACATTGAAATGGAAATCCAATATTTTCCATGTTTGAAAGGTATTACCTAGGATTTATATTTAACATACTATAGTGGCCTTCAAAATATCACCTAGTAGTGCCTTTTGTGTAAAGGAAAATTCCACTTGTTCTTTAAAGGAGAAATAGACATTTTTGCCTATCTCAAAGGTATCTACTAGGAGATACCATTAAGGGTAAATCCACTATTTTTCATGTTTGAAAGTTATATACTAAGATATACCTTTAAGGTATTACAAAGGACTTTAAACTATCTCCAAATAGTGCCTTCCATGTAAAGGAGAATTCCACTTGTTCTTTGAAGGAGAATTCCACTATTGTCATTATTTTAAATGTAACTCCTAAGAGATATATTGAAAGTGAAATTCACTATTTTACATGTTTTAAAGGTATCTCCTATGAGATGCATTAAATTTATTACAATGGCCTTAAAAAATATCAACCAGTAGTGCCTTTCATGTAAAGGAAAATTGTACTTGTTCTTTGAAGTAAAAATACACTCTTATCCCTATTTGAAATGTATCTCTTAAGAGATACCATGAAGGGTAAATCCATTATTTGATATGTTTTAAATTTATCTAATATTAGTTACATTGAATTTATTATAGTGTCCTTCAAAATATCAACTAGTATTGCCTTGTATATAAAGGAAAATTCCACTTGTTCCTTGATGTGAGAAATCCACTCTTATGTCTATTTGAAAGGTATTTCCTAGGAGATACTTTGAAGTTGAAATTCAATTTTGTTAATGTTTTAAAGGTATCTCCTATGAGATACATTTAAGGTATTACAAAGGAATTCAAAATATCAACCTAGTAGTGCCTTTCATGTAAAGGAAAATTGCACTTGTTCCTTGAAGGATAAATCCACTCTTGTCCATGTTTGAAACGTATTTCCAAGGAGATAACTTGAATGGGAAATCCACTCTTTTCCATGTTTTAAATTTTTATCCTATGAGATAAATTTAATGTATTATAGGGTCCTTAAAAATATCACCCAGTAGTGCTTTTTGTATAAAGGAAATTTCCACTTATTCCTTGAAGGAGAAATCCACTATTGTGCCTATTTGAAAGCTATCTCCTAAGAGATAACCTAAAGTGGAAATCCACTATTTTCTATGTTTAAAAGGTATCTCATAAGAGGTAAATTGAATTTACTATAGTGGCCTTCAAAATATCACCCAATAGACCTTTTTGTGTAAAGGAATATTCCACTTATTCATTGAAGGATAAATCCACTCATGTGCCTATTTAAAAGGTATCTCCTAGGAGATACCTTAAAGGGGAAATCCAATATTTTTAATGTTTTAATTGTATCTCCTATATGATACCTTGAAATTATTACAAAGGCCTTAAAAATATCACCCAGTAGTTCTTTCCATGTAAATGAAAATTGCACTTGTTCCTTGAATGAGAAATATACTCTTGTCCCTATTTGAAATGTATCTCCTAAGAGATAAATTGAAAAGGAAATATAATATTGTCCATGTTTGAACTATATCTCCTAGGAGATACATTGAATGTATTAAAGGGGTCTTCAAAATATCACTTGGTATTTCCTTCTATATAAAGTAAAATTCTACTTGTTCCTTAAAGGAGAGATCCACTCTTGCACATATTTGAAAGGTATCTCCTAGGAGATACCTAGAAGGGGAAATCCACTCTTGTACATGTTTTAAAGGTATATCCTATGAGGTACATCTAAGTTACTAAAGTGACCTTGAAAATGTCACCTAGTAGTGCCTTCTATGTAAAGGAAAATTCCTCTTGTTCTTTGAAGGAAAAATCCAAACTCATGCCTATCTAAAAGGTATCTCCTAGGAGATAAATTAAAGCAGAAAGCCACTCTTATACATATTTGAGAGTTATCTCCTAATATATACCCTGAATGTATTACAAAGGCATTACAAATATCACCTAGTAGTGCCTTTTGTGTAAAATAAAATTCCACTTATTCCTTGAAGGAGAAATCCATTCTTGTACATGTTTGAAATGTATCTCCTAAAAGATACCTTGAAGGGGAAATACACTCTTGTACATATTTAAAATGTATTTCCTAGGAGATAAATTGAAGGTATTACAAGGGCCTTTAAAATATCACCTAGTAGTGCCTTCCATGTAAAAAAAAATTGCACTTGCTCCTTGAAGGCAAAATACATTGTTTTCCCTATTTGAAATGCATCTCTTAGGAGATACCTTAAATGGGAAATCAAATCTTGTCAATGATTTTAACATATCTCATAGGAGATACATTTAAGGTATTATAGGATCCTTCAAAATATCACCTAGTAGTGCCTTTTTTATTAAAAATATTCCACTTGTTCCTTGAAAGATAAATCCACTATTATGCATGTTTGAAAGGTATCACCTAGGAGATGCCTTGAAGGCTAAATCCAGTCTTACATATGTTTGAAAGGTATATCCTAGGAGGTACATTGAAGGTACTATAGTGGCCTTCAAAATATCACCTAGTAGTGCCTTTTGTGTAAAGTAAAATTTCACTTATTCCTTGAAGGAGGAATCCACTCTTGTCATTGCCTAAAAGGTATCTCCTAGGAGATACCTTGAAGGTGAAATCCAGTATTTTCAATGTTTTAAGGTATATCCTATGAGATAAATTAAATTTATTACAAAGGCCTTCAAAATGTCACCTAGTAGTGCCTTCCATGTAAAGGAAAATTCCACTTGTTCCTTGAAGGAGAAATATAGTCTTGTACCTATTTGAAAGGTATCTCCTAAGAGATAAATTAAAGGGTAAATTCACTCTTTTTCATGTTTGAAATATATCTCCTAGGAGATACCTTGAATTTATTATAAGGGCCTTCAAAATATCATCTAGTAGTGCCTTCTATGTAAAGGATTGTTCCTTGAAGGAAAAATCCACTTTTGTCCCTATTTGAAATGTATCTCTTAGGAGATACCTTAAAGGGGAAATCTAATAGTTTACATTTTTATTTATCTCCTAAGAGGTATATTAAAGTTACTTTAGTTGCCTTTAAAATATCACCCAATAGTACCTTCTTTGTAAAGGAAAATTCCACTAGTTCCTTGATGTGATAAATCAACTCTTATCCCTATTTGAAAGGTATCTCTTAGGAGTTAAATTAAAGGGGAAATAAGCTATTGTGAATATTTGAAAGGTATCTCCTAGTATATACCTTAAATTTATTACAAGTTAATTCAAAATATCACCTAGTAGTGTCTTCTATGTAAAGTAAAATTAAACTTGTCTCTTGAAGGAGAAATCTACTCTTGTCCCTATTTGAAATGTATCCCCTAAGAGATACCTTAAAGGGAAAATCCAATATTTTCCATGTTTTAAAGGTATCTAATATGATATAGATTTAATTTATTACAAGGGCCTTCAAAATATCACCCAGTATTGCTTTATGTATAAAGGAAAATTCCACTTATTCATTGAAGGAGAAATTCACTTTTGTGCCTTCTAGAAAGGTATCTCCTAAGAGATACCTTGAAGGTAATATCCACTCTTTTTAATGTTTGAAAGGAATATACTATGAGATACCTTGAATTTATTACAAGTGCCTTAAAATTATCATCTAATATACGTCCATTTATAATAGAATAGAAGCTATAGAAGTTAATAGGTCCCCTTCTCAGTTGTGACTAAATGTTTTGTATGTGCCCTCAGGCCTTTCGTATTCATTTATCCATATAAAAATGAAGAGGATGTGATATTTTATGTCAATTTATATGGAAAACTATATGTCTATTATCTCTTTTATTTTGATTCTATAGTATTGATCTTTGATTTTATTATAGATCTTAATTCATGCTTTATGCTCTTTTATGCTCTGTAGTATATAAGGGTTTTATCTATTATATAAAATTATAGTTGAAGTAATTTAAATATCTTACTGCATCAAAATATCCAACCCAAGGAGGAGGATTTGGCACTGTTATAGGTGGCTCTTCAAAACTTCTAGGTTCTTGAGCCTTCTTCCTATTTTGAACATCTTCCTTGACTGGTCTACATACTAGAATTTGTGGTTCTCTTGTTCATAGGTAGACACCCCTTTGAGTTGCTAAGAACTGTGGATATAAATCCAAATTTATTTATTTTAAATTATTTTATCTTTGGATTTATACTCACTCGATGTAGCTGGCAGTTCCTTTACACCTTTTAATAGTTCCCCTTTCAGCCTCTTCCTTTCTTAAGGCCTGTATTCAAAAAAAAATCCTAAGTATCAACCTTCATCTTGTTATTCCACAAAGAATCCTAATTCTCATCCACCTAAAAGAGGATCTCATTTCACTTTGATTTAGTGCTATCTCAACACATGGTAGCCCCATACTCTTTAATGCTATTTCTTTTTGGGTCAAACCTTTAAGAAGAATTATTGGCTAGTCGATAAATAAATGGGGCCCATTAAGATATTTATTTGGTGAATGTGGTTTCAACACATGGTTTCCTCATGCTTAATTTTTTAAATAAGTACCTAACTTACCCCAAGAAGAGCATCTACATTATATGTGGTAGTTACGTGTTCAACATTGATAAAAAAGTGCCCATTTTCTCAAGATAAGTGTAGCTCAACATGAGTCATCTCCACACTTATCCATGAGTATTTTTGGTCTATTAAACCTTGGAGCTACATCATTTTCCAATTGAAAAAAGTAAGAGGCCCACCATTTTTCATAAATAGGGGTATGACCCAATATTGCCTTTCATGTAAAGGAAAATTCCACTTGTTCTTTGAAGGAGAAAACCACTCTTATGCCTATTTGAATGGTATGTCATGGGAGATACCTTGAATGGGAAATCCACTCTTATTCATGGTTAAAAGGTATCTCCTATGATATTCCTTGAATATATTACAAGGGCCTTCAAAATATCACCTAGTAGTCCTTTCCATGTAAATCAAAATTACACTTGTTCTTTGAAGCAAAAATCCACTCTTGTCCCTATTTGAAATGTATCTCCTAGGAGATACCTTAAAGGAGAAATCCAAAATTTTGTGTACTCCATTCCATATTATGCACAAAATATGTAACCAATATAATTAATCCAATAAAATAATTTATATGGCTTCCTCTATAGAAGAGTTCAATTTGCACATGACATTATCAAACTGAGAGGTTAGAAGAATATTGAAATAGAGAAAAAAAATAGAAGAAAAACATGAAAAATATAGACACTTGTTTCACACAAATTAATTGTTTAGAATAATAAATTTAGGAGAGAAAATGCCTTCTTTTCATGGAACAACCCATTTGGGATTATTTCGATAAGGCATTTAATTTTTTTTTAAAGTGTTATTTTACTTGGTTTAGATAAATATGATTTAAATCTGATTTTTACAATAGTACGTACAAATATGCAAGGTATTTTAGACAAACAAAAAATATAACTAGAAGATTTATTAGAAAAAGGCTCTATTTTCTTCTTGAACCCCCTAGGTACAACAACATGGATACTTGGTGCAAAAAGGTGAAGATGAAAAGTAACATATTATCAAAAAAATTATATTATTTTAGAAACCATGATACTACACTACCACTAGACAAAACAATCACACCTAAAGAGGCAATGGAGCATTATAAAATTATTTTGAAATGGTTTGACATTTTGTGTGCCCTAAATTAAGGTATTTCAAAAAATAAAAAAGGTTGGTAAGCATTATCTCAAGATTCATTAAGCATATCAAAAAATTATATACATGATGATGGTGGGTAGCTTCCCAAGACATATACATAAAGATTCAACTACCATTATGGGCCCTCATATCTTTGTCCATCTATTTTAGAAGATTTTAGTGAAAGGTTCATTCTTGGTGTGAATGTTGATTTGATAATTATTGATCTTTTAAATCTAACTAAAATTTTTAAGAAAGAACATCTTCTCCTATTTATTAAATAATTGATTGATAAATTTATTATTGGGGCCTTTAATGTATTCATCATCCAAAAAATAGAACATTAGTCTAGCATTCAGACCTCTCTCAATAATCTATGTGTTGGTTATTTCCATTCTATGAAAGACACAAATATCATACTATGGGGTCTAGATAGTAATGGTTTTGATTAGACATATATTACAAGTATCAATTTTTTTAACGATCCCTCTCATTTTTAGCTTTAAGGTTTCAACCTCTATTCACAACAAAGTAGATTAGAGGAAGGTTTTGACATATACAAAGATGTACCAACATTTGAAATGATTAGTTTAAATAAAATAGGAAGGTCATTCAAAAATGAACTAGATAACATATTTTGGGAGAAACTTATCTCTACTTTCAATGTTTTGGATGCATGTAATGTGCTAGGGGTATATGCAGGAGTTATATTTGTGAATGCTTATATAAAATTGCAAATAAATTTATCTTGCTTTATAGAAACTGAAGAACAAATAGTTTTTAGTGTTTAATTTCAAAATTGTATGACAAATTTAGAGAAACCATTGCAACATTAACCATTTCAATTAGTACCAGGTGCATAACATTTTTGGTTTATTTTATAATCATGCTTCATTTTCCAAATATAACATCTTAACAATATTTTTCGTGTGTATGATTTATTTTTCAAACCTAACAACTTAGAAATCTTTTAGTGTGTAACACTAATGTCATTGCATGCAAGTGAAAAAATAATAATAACATAAGATCATATTAATAAACATGACACATTACAAATTAAATAAGGTAAGATAAGATCATGTATATTTTCTAATTATATAGTTTTTTTTTAATCAATGATTCATAATACTACATAATATTTCTTCATATGTTTTTCTCAATTAAAATAGTTCACAATGTAGCTCTATAACTTTGTCTCCAACACAACAACCAATGACATAGCTATGTAGGTTGGTGCCTCCATGAAAACAACACAAGGTAAAACTCTACAACAAGACATAGTTTTAGAATACAAATATCAAATCAATTGATGATGAGAATTTTTAGTTACTAAATTATATAATATGTTGAAGGGAATAAAGAACACAAGTTTCAACGAAATATTACACCCATAAAAACTACAAAAAGGCAAAAAAAGGTGAAAACCCCTTTCAATAAATGTGTAACTATACAATTTGTTAGAAGTGTAGAATATATTAATTATCTTTATTTATTTAAACATATTAAAATTGAATTTTTATTCATGGATAGGATATTATAGAAGAGAATAAAACATAGACTTGAATCAACTTTGGATTTGGAAGTGTAGGTTCATTTTATTATTGTGTAGACTGAATGTGGTTGCATTTATCCATTAAAATATTGTTTACATGTTTAATTTACATAGTTTAACATAACACAATATGTGTTCTATTATTTCTTAAATAAAATAAAATTTGATGCAAAGTATCCATGTGTTCTTTATAAATTTAAAAACAATAAAGTATATTGTGATAGAAAAAATTATATTGCTATTGATTTATATTATTTTTAGTTTGATGTGTCTTATTGGAAGTATATGAAGGGGGTTAAACTATTAATGTGTATATTCATTTGAATTTAGTGACAGTGAACTACAACTTAGAAGAGTAAATCCTATTTTTTTAGTGTGATGGGTTTTATAAACATATAAATATGTATTGGTATGCATAAGAACAAATGATACTTTCATTACTATAAGAATATATATGTTGGTTGATCAATTTTAAACTCCTATCAACGTCTATGAGAAATGATTTATGGAAAAAAAAGATTGTTTTAGAATTTGATAAATTTATGCTTAAGTTATAAGGATTTAATATGAAAATTTATATGCTGGTGATGTAAGCTAAAGTGATTAAGTATGAAAGTTGTGTCCTAGTTGTCTATCAAAATTTATTTCACTTTACTTTATTTTAATTTTTGATAGCCTTTTATCTATGAAATATATATTATAGACACTCACAAACTACATTGTTTTAGATGTCAAAATACTTTGAACCCCTACTCAACTCTGAGGGTAGTTGACCATCTAGTTGACTTATCCCATTTATTAATTTACCAACTTATATTTTTAATTCACCCATTTTTAACCCATTTTCCTCTAGAACCTTGACCACTAACAATAAGCCTAACTATTGATGATTAGCCTAATCATTGATGATCAGGTCCTCCAAGCCTATTTTAAAAGCATTACCAACTATACAAGATAATCATGACATATTTAACAACTTGTATTTTACAGTGCAAGCCAGATTTAAATCATTGTAAATGGAAAATTTATCCTCCTTCATAATTAGCAACTTCTTCCTACACATTTAGTAACTTCTTCCTATAAAAGGAGAGAAGTAAGAGGAGAAATGGATTCATGAGTCTATTAAACCACATCCAAGCTATCTTTCATATAGGTATCTAGTGTCTCTTTAGAAAATAAACAACATCAACATAAACCCAAACCTATATCATAATCACTTTTAAAGGCTAAATTATTTTCATGCTATCCAAATTACTTCAACCTTCCATAATCAGGTTACATGTATCTCACTCTTATTTCATTTAATTTAATTTAATTTCTAACCTCCCTACCCTATCCATACCTATATTTATCTTATTTTCCATCTTTCAGATCCATAACATCCTTTTGTTTTACCAATTACCCAATCTACCATTACTTTTATAAACATTTCCATAATTTCATAGAAAAACCACGAATGGTTAGCCCAACCATTAATGGTCACCTCAACCATCTATGCTCACCCAAACACTGATGGTTAGTTGAACCACTGATAATTCACCTAACCATTGGCAATCACTATATTAAAAAATAACGTCAGGTTATTTTCACCCCCTTGACCCCAATGAAACACTATTTTTTGTGTTCCTACTTGTTCACAAAGACTTTTTTGATTTTCCAAACAAGACCCCAACTATAATAGCATGAGTATTGACCTAATTTTAATATATTTATTCATTGTTTAACAAGAAATTTACTTTCATATCATATTACATGCATTTACTTTCCAATTATTGAATGGAAGTATTCCTTTTTTTCATTTATATGAACTTAATTGTTATAAATATTGGATTGATAACCTCTTAGTAAGCTTACTCTTCTTGGATATATCTCATGCTAGGTAGTCCACTCAACCATCCATCTAACCCCCATTTACCTAGTGTCTTTCTTATCTACATGTTATTCATTCCAAGCCAAAGAGGAGTTCTCACCATTGTCTAGATCATGCATGCACTTTACCAGGTATCCTTTTACACACACTATTACTAGTTTTATTACTTGCTTCCAAATTAATAAATGAGCAGAAATTAAGAGAAAAAGTTTAGCATGCCTGCTAGAACCCATCATCCCTTTTTATTCCTTTATTGTATGCTCATTGAACAAAATTTAAACTTCTTTTGCACTTAAAATAAATATTTTTCATACATTGATTGCTTGCTTTTTTTAGTTCATCTAGTAACTTAAGATCAAATTAATTAATCATAGTTTTCATTCTTGTTATCACACACTTATCCAAACCACATAAATAATAAAAACATCAAAACATACCTAAGACTAGTATTTCATCACCTAGTGGTAAACCTCACCCTTTCCCAACAATCTTACTTGGAGGTCATTACCAAGGGGAGAACCAACTCAACTCTTTATTTGAGTATAAAATTTGAAATTTAGTATATTTTGGATAAGCACCAAACACTCTTATTACTTTGGCATGTGAAGTGAGGGGGTAAGCCCCAATACCAAGCTAGGTACTGAAGATCAATACATATTTTCTCTCTTGAGCACCTAAACATAACCTGAAACCAATCTTAGATTTCCTCTTTAGTAATTGATCTATAAACCAAATTTATTCTTCACACTCTTTAAGGCATGTTTGATTTCTTTGAGTTGTTTTATTTTACTTGCTCTTTGTTTGAGGTGTGAGTTTCATCATTTTATCTCATATTTCCTATCATGGTCTTTACTAGACAATAGTTGAGGAATCAAAACAACCAATAATCACCATATTATTTTTCCTCTATGGAGTATACCTTTGATTCTAAGGTTTTCACTCATTTTAATACCCATCCTAATAGGCCTTTAATTGTTATTAAGGGTGATTCACATTTTTTCATGTTCCTTAATAACAACCCCATGGCTCTTCAATATTACCCAAACACCTTATCTAACCATACCCCTTTTGCTTTAATTTATCCTATGGTATGCCTTCCCATCTTATATTGGGTTCCACCTCAACCCAAACTATGCTCACCCAAGCCTCTTCTTCTTCCAAGATCCCACTTGATACCACTCTTTAGACTATATACAACATCCCAACCAATAACCAAAAACCTACTACCCCAACCAATACCTCCAAAATTGGATCCACTTTACCTCTTTTTACCTACAATCCTATTATGGGGGTATCTTCTACCCATATTTCTACCATTACCCTTAATTCAACCAACCCATCAATTTCTACCCCACTTTAGAGTTTGGTACTTTCCATACCTTAAAGACTTTTACCGATTAACACTATAGGTACCATCACCCACCAACCAACTAGAACTTTCATACCTATAACCTAATATAAATCTATAACAACATCCAAAAACCTAAACATACCTCTAAACCAACCCACATCATCCCACTAACAAGTACCCATACATGTTACCCATATGTTTCTAACCCATAAGGATAGATAACACCTTCCACCCAACCATTAATGCCAATTAATCCTTATGGGGAATTATCCTAACCCCCTATGACCACATACCAATATGTGGTTTCTTCATCACCCCTCTATCACATATCCATACATTACTACTAATTAACTTGAACAAAGCTTACCACCTAATTATGTAGCTTCCCAACCTCAAATGAATTTGGTGTAGATGTTAATGGATAAAATGACCAACCTAGAGTAATCTCTTTATAGGTCTCATAACCCTTCATATTATGATCAAATATATAATGAACCCATCCATCTATCCATTCCTATCCACACTTATCATCCTCAATGGGAATTACCTATGTTTTCCAAATTCCAAGGTAAGGTGGACCCCCAACAACATTTGAGAGCATTTCATCTTTCTTGTTATTTGATCACATATGATGATGTTCTCCTCCTTTATACCTTCCCCATGTATTTATCAATACCAACCCTTATTTTTATAGTGCTCTCATCAAGAACTCCATATTTTCATTCTCCCAACTATCCCAAATCTTTTGATAGCACTTTTCAATATATATATATCTAAAAAGGTTTCTATTACTAACCTCTATTCTATTAGACAATTTGATGTCAAATCAACTGCCAATTTTATAGCCAGATGGAGAGGTCTCATCAAATATTTTATTTCTCCCTATCCTAGCCTTATTTGGTTAAACTCTTCTCTTGAGGTTGTGCCAAACATATTATTCTTCAATTTCAAACTTTTAGAAATTTTGATGAGGCATTCACCATGGAATGGAAACTTGAAAACTGAGCCATTGACGAAGGGAAAATGAAATTTTATAACAATAATTTTAGTTTTAAATCCAAAAAACCTACCCCCACCAAAAACACTAAATAATCTAACCATCCCAATACAAGACAAAATCATCCACAAACTCAGTTATCCTAAAACTTTCTCCACCATTGATTGTCAACCAACCCCATCCAACTAATTCTTCCAACCCTTCCTACGAACAAAACTAAAACAAAAATTGAGATTCTCCAAAATAATATACTCCTATAGAGTATTTTTATGATTTAGTTTTGGACAAATTTATCAAAGCTAACCTCATCTAACTTCCACCTATTAAACCACAACAATTTATTTTTTCTCTGTCTATGCTTGGGTAGTATAATGAGAATGACCATTGTGCCTTTCACTAAGTTATTGGACATGACATCAATAGATTTAATACCTTCAAAAGTCTTGTCTAAAACTTGATTGATAGTGGAGAAATTTCTTTGATAATCCCAATGCACCTCCTAATCAGTCCCTTGACATCTTCCATAAACCTTTTCCCAATCGTGATCCTTTTACCCATAACCATGACAACAAATTCAAATCATCTCACTCTCATGAGGCACATACAATCATAATTATTATTAGTGAGTCCGTTATTTAGGAGAACACTGTCATGACTACTTGTTCAACCATTTCATTCACAAAAGTAGTAGACTCACCTTTTATTATTTTGTATACCCAAACAAATGAATCAATCATACCTCTCTCCACTTGATGAGGCCTTAGCTTTATCTACCTCTCCTTTTATGGAAACACCAAAGGAGAACACCATTGTTTTAACCATTTCTTCTTCCTCCACTCCACCCATTAAAGTGGTAAAACTACTCTTCATTCCTTTGGACACTGAAACCAAGGAAGAAACCATGTCTACTTATACACATGAGGACACCATACCTACCTCCCATATCATAAAACCATCCATTCCATCTTTGAAAACCATCCCATCAGAGAAATTTACTTCATCCACCCAACCACTAATTTTGGAACCTCTTATCAAGAATAAGGATGGAAGAACCATTCCCTCTTAGACACCTATGGGATTAATTTTTCAAACCAATTACCATGGAATGAAACCCATCTACAAGCCCTTTTCTAGACTATTCTAAATTTTAGATTTCACTTCTAAATGTAACTTTGATAGAGCCACCTTTTGACATCATTTAGGGCTCCTTTACCAAAACAAATCTAAATCCTCAATCTCACTTGAATCCACCCTTAAATCCATTACTACCACTCCATAAAATAATTATTATTCCAAAACCATAGGTGAACCATCCCAACCACATCCATATAGTATTTCAAAATCACATTATGCCTCTCTTACCAAACCTATGAAGAATCTAGGAATTCTTCTCACACCTATTCAAACTCACCCCCTTTGAAGTTGGACTTAACTCCATTTAGTCCACCAAAAAAACACCCAACCAAACCAATTACGAAGTTAGAGTTTCCCAAACCTCAACTTTGAACTAAATCCATACCACCTCTTTCCCACTTACCTTTTATTTTAGAACCCCATCCTTCTACCATCACAATTACCTATTCTTCCTGTAGTAAACCATCCCCCGTTTATCTATTTACACCTACCTCTACCAAATCATATAGTTCTCCTTCGTTCTTAACTAAGCTATCCACATTTATTTTATAACCTATATCAAACCCTTCATCATCTAAATCTTCCACTTTCAAATCATTTACCTTGTAGCAAAACATAAGTAGGAAATTCTAACCATCAACTAAAACCATTCCACCACCTACAACTTCTAAGGTGAAAACTAATTCTAAAAAGGCTCCCATCCCTAAAAATATAAACCCATCACCTACAACACCTTTTAATGAATCTTATTAAACCATCTTACAAAGGTTATTGAAAATTTCTTCCATTATCTTACCAACTATCAAACCATTCTATCCCTCCAATACCAAACCCTCCTGGTTCAATGATAGCTTGATCTTTGCATACCATAGGGAATTGAGTTATGATATGGATAACTAAAAAGAGATATAAGAACTTTTTCATAGACTATATGATGAGGATGATATGTTATTAGATGAACCTCTTTTACCTCCATTACCATTCCAACCACCAACTGAACCTATCCAATATTTACCTACTCCCTCACTCTCACCCAAGAGAGAAAATGATGAATTGAAGAAACCATCCAAACTAACAAATCCCCCCATCCACATTATTCACATGGTTACCTAATCTTGGGTGCAATAAAAGGACAAGTGAAAACCCAAAGTCTCTATTTTATGGACATACCCTTCAATCCCTCAATCTTCTAACCAAACCCAAACACCTACACCTTCACCTATGCCACCACCAAACCCCATGGTATATATTTTGGGAGCCTCCCCTTCCAACCCTTTTGACTCCATCCAATGTATTGTGTTTAAATAAATTCACTAGACACTAGTGAAAATCAATCTTTATGAACTAATCAACACATTGCCCTACCATCATTATGCACTGATAAAGGCTCTGAAATCTATATAGGTTTAACTAGATGACCAAAAACCTCTTGTACCCTTTGTTGAAGCCCTCCAACTTTCTATTTTCATCACCTTTCAAGATTCTAAAATACCTCTTAGTCATTATAAGGATCATGATCCTCCCATTTTCATCACTATATACATCAATAAAACCCATGTCAAAAGGGTGATGATTGATGCAGGAACTAGCATCAACATTATCTCCTCCCATGTTTATGATCAACTTTAGCTACCTAAGAACATCATGTCATAAAGTATAGTGGTCCTTCATTCCTTTAATGATGCCATGGACATTACCTTGGGGATAGTTTTCCTTCATATCTTATTGGGACCTTGCACCATTCTTAAACTATTTTATGTTATAGAGGGTGATTTCTTATACAATGTGTTACTTGGACACCTTGGATTTTTAATATGAGTTATTTCCCTTCTACCTTACATGGATGTGCCAAATTTAAACACAAATGTCAAATTGTTTCCATCAAAGCTGACCCTAATCCTTTTTCCTCTTGAAATATGACATATAGGCCTAATGATGTTCTTTTTCCTCTTTCATCCACTTCACCGTTAACTAATAACAACACCACCACACCACCAATTAAAACCAATAACAATCCTATCCACAAAATTGATGAAGCTTCAACTAGCTCATCTATTTTTTCTTCCTAGATCCCTATAGAGGACCCCTTAGAATCCACATTCTAATGTCTCTCAGTTGGGAAGTATCACCTTTTAGCTTTAGATGTTTTCCCTAGTATGCAATATTATGGGAACCTTAAACATGCCCCTTTCTATGATCCCAACATTTGAACCATCATCCCTTTTGGGATCCCCAATAATCAAACAAATATCATTTATGGGGGACTTGATCAACTAGTTCTTTCTCTCACTACTACTTCATCAATCTGACCATTCACCTCTAACTTCTCTTATCTCAACAAACTAGCATTTGCCAAATCTTACCTTTATAATTGTTCTTACAAGGGGTATAGCCTTGGCCTTTATTAATAGGGATCTCATTAGCTACCCATAATCAAAACTAAAAAACCTTATGAGTTATTTGGCATTGGATTCATACCACCAAAAGAACCCACCTCACCAAAACCTAGTGCCACCATCAAAGAGTATGTTCCATCTTCCTTAACCCCATATCCCTCAAAATATGAAGACTTTGATATCATCCCATCTAACTTTTTATTTTATCAATACTATTAGTTTGGGCCCCTTAACCTATCAAAAGAATAGCCAAACTAAAAATATTCTTGTAATTCATCCTTAAATGATAGAGTGACATTCTCCTACCATCAACACCATCCAACATCAATATGATGATTCCATTCTCACTTACTTAGGTGTAGGGGATTCTTATATCTATAAATCCCTTCTTCTTGAGAACCAAACTACGTTAAATTAATCCAATATCGATGTTAACTTGGGTACTTATGATAACCCTCATATCATCAAAAATGACCAATCTTTAGATTCCATAGAACGATAAGATTAACTTTCTTTGCTTCATGATTTTAGCATAGTTTTTTTGGGTCCTATAAGAATATGCATAGAATCAAACCTTCTATTTCACTCCACAACATTTTCACACATCTTAAGGTTAAGCCAATGTGGAAAAAACTTTATAGGATACATCCTTGCATTTACCTTCTAGTTAAAGAAGAAATTTAGTGTCTCTTATCTATTAACTTCATCCATACCATCGATTATCAATAATGGGTTTCTAACATTGTTCCTATCACCAAAAACATAGAGGAACTTTGCCTATGTATTTAATTTCATGACCTCAACCTTTCTTATCCAAAAGATGACTTTCCTTTACTGAGCATCGACCAACTTATTGATCTTACTGCTACCCAAAAGATGATATCTCTCATAGATGGTTTTTTAGTATATAATCAGATCTTGATTTCCCCCAAGGATCAACATAAAACTTCCTTCATCACCCCATGGAGAAATTTAGGCTATTGAGTCATGCCTATTGGACTAAAGAACACTTGAGCAAATTATCAACATGTCATGACCTATATCTTCCATGATCTCATCCATAAAATTATAGAGAACTATGTGGATAATTTCCTTGGGAAATACAAACACCACAAGGATCACCTAAATATTCTTGAAATTATCTTTGACTAACTAATACATTATCATATCAAGATCAACCCTAAGAAATTCATTTTTAGGGTCTTATCAAGAAAATTTTTGGGTTTTATCATCTCTTTTTGAGGAGTCAAAATAGACTCTACCAAAGTTAGATCCATCTTGTAGATGCCTCCTCCTACTAACCTTAAACAAATTTTTAGCCTACAAGGGAAGATCCAATCCATCCATTGCTTCATCTCCTAGATATTAGATAGATGTTAACCCTTTCACCATCTCCTAAAGAAAGACACCTCTTTTAAGTAGACTAAAGACTGTTAATAAGCCTTTGATTCAACCAAGGTGTACTTTAGTTCACCACCCATTCTTATTCATCCTAAAGAGGACCAATACTTCTACCTTTATATATCCACCATGGGCCATTGCCTAAGGGCAATGATCAGTCATCATCATGAACATAATAAAGATCAAGTTTTCTACTACATTAACCACACACTTATAGAATACGAGACTCAATATACTCATACTAAGAAACTTTTCCTTGCCTTAGTCTTTGTGTCATCCAAACTCTATCACTACCTTCTTAATCATAAAACCTATGTTATCACTAACACATACCCACTCAAGTACATGCACTCTAAACCATACCAAAACTAGCAGATTGCTAAGTGGCTCATGTTCTTAGTTGAGTTTGATATTGAGTTTCTTCAAAAAAATTCAATTAAAGGGAAAGTCATCACCAATTAATTGGTCAAATATTCTCTACCAAGAAACTAACTATTTCCTCTTACTTTTCTAGATGAGTCCATCACAACTCTTTCCTAGGAGGAACCCACCTACCAAATAACCATGTTTTTTTATGGCTCAAAATGCCAACATGGGTGAGGTGTTAGAATCATTATCATTCCCCTTAATAGTGAAAATATTACCCTTTCATTTACACTTAACTTTGAACATACCAACAATGTGGTTGAATATGAAGCTTTGGTCATAGGTGTCCAAACCGCTCTAGCTTTAGGAGTCAAAATAATTAGTATCTTTAGTGACTCTAAACTTATGATCAACCAAGTTAATAAAACTTACCAAAATATTAATGATGTCATATTGAAGTACAAATAACTCATAGATGTACTCTTAGCATCATTTTATCATCACCTTATCTGATTAGTGCCTCGATCTACCAATAAATTCAAGGACATGATGGTTTCCCTTGATTCCCAAATCCCATCTCAACCTAATGAATCTAAAATATTTGTCATCTTCCATCATTTTATCACACCCTCATATATCAATTTTGACCTTCCCACCAATTTTATTATGGAGGTATCTCCTTTTGACATTTGGTATGACAAAACTTTTAACTATCTTAACCTCAGGATTGTTCCTCCCAACCTTTCAAGGAATGCCCAAAGAGACTTTCTTCAGAATACCTCTTATTACAACATACTAGGGGGAATATTTTATAAACATGTCTTTTATGGCCTCTTTCTATATTTTCTATCTAGTCATGAAGCCTCCCCTACCATCAATGAAACACATGATAAACTCTATGGGGGATAATTTAATGGTCTCACTATCACTAAGTGTATCTTTTGCCTTGGCTACTATTACCCACCCTTAATCATGACTACTGTCATTAAATAAATAAGTGTGTCAAATTTCAATAACATGCTAACTTCAATCATACATAATCCCATGGCCTTAGAGTATCCAAAGACTATTATCCCTTCTCATAATGGGGTCTTGATCTAATTGAGGAAATCAACCCTCATTCTTCACATTGACATCAATCTATCATTACTTCCAGTGAATATTTCACCAATTCATTATAAACCATCCCTCTTATCTCAACCAAAGCCAAAAATATTATTGATTTCATCAATAAACACATCTACCACTTCAGTGTTCCCCATAACATCATCACTAATAATGGAAAATATTTAAATAACAAGCAAGTCCAAGGTATTTATGATATTGTTGGCATTAAGTCAATATTTTTCTCACCTTTTCATGCATAATGAAATAGATAGGTAAAAGCCTCTAACAAAATACTCAATAAAATGTTAACCAAAGTAGTAAGTGCTTTAGGTCAAGATTGTCATTTGTATATTCCCTTCAATTTATGGGCCAATCACACTAACATTCAAACCTCTATAGGTGCTAGCCCTTTCTCTCTCATCTTTAGTGTAGAGGTAGTCTTACCTATTAAAGTATAGATTACTTCTCTTCACATATCTTTGCATGATATCCTTTTAGAGAGTGATTATCATTAGGAATGGCTTGCTCAACTTGAACTCCTTGACAAACATCACCTTGTATCACTTAATCATCTTCATGTTTATCAGGAATGAGTCAAGAGTGCATAAAAAAAGCACCAAAAGGAGTGAGAATTCAATATCAAAGACCTCTTCTTTAAGTAAAATAAACATGTAACTATTATGGAGAAAATCAAAAGAGGTAAATTTATTTTCAATTATCTTGGACCCTACATCAAAACCCATAAGTATGGATCAAGAGCTTATCATTTATATTTTCTTAAAGGCAAGATATAACTTGAGCCTCTAAACACTTTCCATATAATTCCTTTATATTGTTAAAACAAGGATAGAACTCACATTTGTGTCTAACTTAAGCTCATCCCTTGGTTTATGAAATTTTAACTTCCTTTCACCTACCTATTCCTATTCCTCTTGGGGATAATTGATTACAACATAGGATTATGTGATTATCCATCGTAGTTATAGCTTAATCCTAAGCATGGATACCATGGTTCTATCCATGGCATGGTTCTCATGGATACTTTTTGTCTCTAATTAGATTGAATCCCATGGTTAGTTGTCTCTCAACCACTTTCCCTCATCTATCATCAACCTTTTATGATAAAAGTCTTGTCTCCATAAATTTAGACTTCTAAACCCAAATAGACTTGTCCATGTCTCAATCTAGAATTTAAAATCAAATTGGAATACCAAAATATCACTTGGTCCCATCTCTCTAGCATTGTAGATCACTCCCTTGAAGGACGTATACACAAACACTAAATATTGCTTAAAGATAGACTGCTCCTTGAAAGACAACTACAACATAAAAACAAATCCAAACTTCAACCACTCCCTTGAAGGATGGCTAGGAAAATTTTGTCAAAGTGATCATTTTAATCTTCATGCATTGATAAACTTCAACCTTTTTATCAAAAATATCAAAAATTAAAAAAAGGGTCATTATATCAAAATCAAAGTGAGTTATCCCAAAAGAAATGCAATTGACTCTTGCATATATATTTAGTATAATTTTCACATTGATCAATATAGAATTTGTATTAATACATGGACTTGTCTAGTAAGGTTCTTAGTTCACCTATAGAAGGGGAAAACGAACCCACATCAAGTTACTATATCACCCATTTCTATTAAAAATATGTGTCACCTACTTTCCCCTTTATACCCTCTAAAAATCACGAAATTATGAGCTTACTTGACATAATGTGATCAAGATACCATCTTTTCACTCAAATCATGCCAATGTGAAGCATTTGATAGTCTTATTTTCATTAAACCAATTTGACTTTGATTTTATTAGATCCTTAATAATGAACATATCATATTCCCCAAAACCAAGTTTTTAACCCTAACCAATTATTCATAACCATTCATATACCACTTCCAAATCACATAAATTACACTATCCTATAAAATTTAAGATGTAACCTACCTCATTCTACAATCGTTGATGTGGTTAAAGCCTTTGTACCACTACTTGTCCATGTCCTCACCCACCCTCCATTGCTCTAACTCTCATTCAAAACTACACAACTGATCACCCAATCAATTACCTCTAACTTAGAAAGCTCAAAGTGTTTCACTAAAATTATGTCTATTTCAATTCTAAAGAAAAATAGAGAAGGATAGGGATAAGTTATTAGAATGAACCCAGATTAGTTTTTGAACCATATCCAGACATTGTGAGTAGTCCTCTTTGGCTGGGGAAGACTACTTATAAGTAAGAAAACACTACCTTAGAATATATGTTAGTAGATATATGAGTGGGATACCAAGTTATGCGCTTATTCTAGGAAATGTCAAACTTCATTAGAGATGACAGTCCACTTTTGAGAAATAAAAGAGTAATAAATAATAAAGAGAGAAGAAAAGAGAGGGTAAAATAGAAATAATGTTATCATTATTCACAAATTGAGTGTAACAAATAGTAACAGATTATAGGTGGTATATTTAGTTTGTATTTTAGAATTTGTTTGCGCAAGTTTTAGAAAGGTTACTAAAAATCCATACTTCTTGATGTTAGTTAGGCTACCAAGGTTGGTGAGCAAGTCTAACTGATATTGGTCTGGCAAATGATGTCAATAAGGGAAATAATTTCCTAGGAGCTTGTAAAAAGCTTTCTTGGGTATGGGAAATGGTTTTTGTTAGGTCTAAAATTTTGGGGAGAGTTATGCAAAAGAGTATTATTTGTATGGATTTGGTTAGAGGTTTGGTGTGTTAAAACAAGAAAAAATAAGTGGGGAAGCTTTATAATTCCTTCAGAAGAGTTTGATCAGGAATGTGTAAAATAATAAATAATAGATATAAAGTTATTATAAAGTAAATACTTATAGAATAAGTGATGTACTTAGTTGAAGAGGTGATTGAATGATAAGTACCAAATGGATGGCTCTTATAAGGCTTGCCAAATCAATGCCTTAAATAGAGAAAACAAGTGTGTGGTACTAGTTTTTAAGAGCTTGGTTCCTCATCTGGATTGACTTCTACAAGATAAAAATAAGCTAAGATGTGGAAAGTTGGATTCTAAAATCTTGTATGTGAATAAACATGGGTTTTCTTGATTTCTACTAACCTAAACATTAGTTTGGAGTTTGTCTTAAGTAATCAATGTTGATGATCCCACTGATGTTGGCCATGGGTTGACCAACATCAGTGGCATGAAAATAGGTAAAAAGGCTATTTTTAGCCTATTTTCTATTCTTTCTCATGCCAAGTGTGGTATCCATAATGAAATGATAGAAATGGGAGGTTAAGAAGGATGTAGTTAAGAATTTGTTTTTGGGGTAAGAACAAGCCATGGGTAGTTAAGATAAGGGGACTAAGTCTTGAGGTTACTCAGAGAGTAATAATTAGTCTTAGGATAATGTGGCCAGGTAAGGTGGCATAAGATGTTTTTAATTGACTTAATTAAATATTTTAAATTAATTAAATGTGTGAGAGGTAAAAACATGGGTTAGGGAGGCTAATTATTAATATTGAAAAGGGGCTCAAGGGGGGTTTCGACATAGGGAGTTAGGCACATGTGTGACATAATTTTGGTGTTTACATTTGCCCCTTTTTGTCTTGAAATTTTCACTAACAAGTTGTAAGACGAAAATAAGAGTTAGATGCTTTAGGTATTAGATGAGGTATCCCCCCTCAAAAAAGGAATCGATGGAGGAGAAACTAGAATCAAGTACTAGTTTTATAAGAAGTGAATTTGGTGAGTGAATGAGAATTTGGTATCACTACATGTACATATACTAATATGAGCTATAGTCAAAAAAACTAAGAATAGGTAAGGTGGAGAAGGAGTTGGATAGAAATAGCTAACTCACAGATTGTAAGTGATAGCTAAGAAGGCTAAAAAAATCAAAGTTGTAACTCCAATGGTCCATGTGTGCTAGGTATCTAAGGTAGGAAGTGCCCTTATGAAACACAAAAGGTTTTAGATGAAAATACTAGCTTGGTCACCATCCAAAACCCCTAATATACATGCATGTGTACAATAGCCAACTAAAATAGGATAGAGTAAGTGGTTAAGATAAGCAATTCAAGGTTAGTTTAAAAGGGTTGATGATCAAGGAGATATTCATGATCTCTAGTCAAATTCATCATGGGTAGAGATTTAAGTGATCACTAAGGGTGGTTGTCATGGTTGGTGAGATATATGTGATCTCTAGGTTGGTTATCATGGTTAGGGAGATATATGTGATCTCTAAGTTACCCTAAATTAGGGGTAGAGTCTAAAGGGTTATGGTTATTGGTGGAAACTCTAATTTAAGGGTGCTAATGTCAGTTATATCACTAATATTAGTAAGAAATATTATTGACATTGGTATCTTAAGTTAAAGATGCCAACATTGATGGGAAACTAAACCCAATAAAAAGGTGTTTGGTAGCCCACTAGAACTCATTTATAGCATTTGATTGGAGATAAAAAAGAGCTATAAGGGTTAGTGAGGTGGTAGAGCTAAGAGGTGACCTAGCTAGAGGTGCACCACCATAAGTACCAGCTATTCTAGCCTGGAGGAGATGGATAGATGAGGTAAGATCCCCTTTGAGTTGATTTTGAATTTAAGATTGTTAATTTGCTATTTTAAGCTAAGTTTCATGTTGGGGGGTAAAGAATGTTATTAGAGTGGTAGGAAATGAAGTGAAGGTAGGTTTAGATGAAGTTGAGAGGGATTTGGGGGTATTTTTTAGGTTAAAATTTAAAGTGGGAGATGGGTCATTCATTCTTAGGGATAAAATAGTCATCGACATTAGTGGGGTCCATCAACATCAGTCGATATGATGCTGATGTTGGTAGGGGTTTGTCAATGTTAGCTAACATAAAGTACTGATGTTGGAATACAAAATTGATGATAGTGAATTTAAAGAACCCAAAATAGGAGAGAAGGTTAATTTTAGATCCTTAATTGAAGTAGTCAATGAACCTAATGGTTGAGCTAGCTCTAGAGGACCATATGTCAAATAAGAGCTACCTACATAGCTCAATTGAGGGCCTTAGGCCAATGTAATTCTCCCAATGTGTAGGGAAAAAAATCTAAGGTATGGTTAAAATTATGTTAGGGGAAATGGTTAAGAAAGGATAGGTTAAAATAGGTCAGGGGAATTAAGGCTTAAAAGATAGGTCATAAGGTCAAATGTTAGGGATATAAGCCATGAGGCCTATATTTGTGATAGGTAGTTGGGCCTAAGGTGGAGAGAGAGGCAGTGAGGCCTAAGGTGGAGATGGGAGAGTAGGTTAGATAGTTAGGTGGGTATATGGCCAAGCTAACCTTAGAAGACCCCATATCAACTAAGTGCTACCTACGTATAATATTTGAAGGCATAAAACCAATGTAATTATCCCAAAGAGAAGAGAAAAAAGTTTTGGTAGGTTATATTATAAAGTATGTGACTTGACGTGTGTGTGTATGGATGTAGGATAGGTAAGAATTGATAGTATGGGATCATCTACATATGTTTTCAATGTGGATAAGGAGGGATGTCATCTTAGATTAGTGGGATCACATGGAATTCATAGGTTTATGGGGAGTATGATGATATTACAGAGTTACATGGGATGTGAGTTTGATGATAGAATTAATTGAGAGGTGGGATCACACTACCAACACCTTCCATTTATTGATCCAAGAGTTGATAATGACCTAGGAGGATGTGTATAGGTTTTTACAGTTATTGCTCCATGTTGATGAGCTCTTCTCATGTTTGAGAGAGGATCATGATATTCATATGGTGACATTATTTGGAGAGTATGTTAACAAGGTGACCTATCACTAAATGAGCTTTTCCTACTAGAAATTGTACACTACTGATGAAGAGAAACATTAGTTGAGCATCTTGATGATGATAGTGATTATAGTGTATGTACTACTAGATGAAAATGGTGGGATATTTCCTATTGTATTAATAGGTATTCTAGAATATATGGTTGAGTAGTTGACCATATTTAAATGAGGACCAACTTTCTTGACACAATTATACAAAGAGTTATGGGGGTTGAGACTGTGATGATGATATAGTTCGTGTGTTAGGTATTTACTCCATTATTGGGCATACAATCATATCACGGTGACATGACCATTGGGGTTGCCTACCATGATTATATCTAATTTTAGGGTTGGTTTTAGATGGTGGAGAGATGGTATTGCCCAGACCGGAGTAGATGACATAGTGCAAGATATTGATCATTATAAGTGCATGATAGAGGGATTGATCCCTATAGATATTGTATGGAGACCTTACTTGACATGCCCTGCATTTATAAGATAGGAAAAGTAGCCTGTTGGCTTATAGAGCACATTATGGGTTAGAGGGAGAGGAGTCAGTGGGATAGAGATGATACTTTTGGCATAGGTCAGGAGATAGTTTAGCTTACTATAGGATGTACCTCCTGCCTTCCATTGATATAAGAGGGATGATATAGAGGCCCCTCTACCCTTGACCCAAGAGACAAATGGGCTATATTTGGAGGAGCTACTAGTAGGGTCAAGTGTAGTAGATCTTAGATATATAGACATATCTTACATGGTGGATTGGCTTTCATCTTATGGTTCAGGTTATGAGACCACCACCAAATTTATAGGGGGTGATTATAAAGAGAGATGTAGTCATACAAGCTTGAGATGTAGTGATACATACACATGATTTAGTAATACAAGCCTAAGTTGTGGTAGTACAGGCTCAAGATGTATCTTGAGCACATGTATTAGTTTTAGAGGGATAAGTGGTGACATTATAAGGCTAAGTCAGGATATTATAGGGTCAAGTTACTACACTAATAGTAGAGAGGGATAATTTTAGAGTAGTAGGTTAGGTTACTCCTCCTCCTTGATCATAGGGACTAGTATAGGTCGGGCCTTCAATAGGTATGATGGGACTACCACAGACTGTATCTCTAGTGAGGTATAACACTACCCTTGATGATATTGCTTATTATGAGAGGGCCATTAGGGAGTTCCCATTGATTTAGAGGTATTCTAAGTTTAGAGAGCAAGAGGTTAGTGATATGTGCCATAGCTTCTAGCTCACATAGATGTAGATAGGCAGAGAGTGGTGATGACACTACTTCTTCATGACCACATGTATAGCCTCAAGGATTCTGAGCACTAGATTTTGTTATTATTATATATGTTGTCTACACACTAGCTTATGAGATAAAGATGAGAGATGTATATTTTGAGGGAGAGATGATATTATTATGATCTATTGATGTACATTCATGTTCAGCAAATATATATATATATATATACACATATATATACATACATATATATATATACACACACACACACATATATACATATATACATATACATATATGTATATATATATATATATATATATATGTATATGTATATATGTGTGTGTGTGTGTATATATATATATATATATATGAGATGTGCTATTATGATTTTTAGATGTGTTTATTGTGATAGTGATGATGATGTTGATGTGGATGGTTATCTAATGTTATGTTAATGTTGAGCATGTTAGTTGAATTAGACTAGAATTTCCCATATATGTGTGGGTATATGAATAATTGATTTGTTAGCTTCATCTTAGTATTTTTCCATATTTATGATGGTGTATGATTAAAATGGATAGGCTATTTATGTTATTGTTTGTATGAAGTTTTCATCGCAGTAGAGAGATTGACATGTGATTAGGATGGGAAATAATGAGGTAGAATGCTCATGTACTCGTAAAGACTATAATCATAACATAAATAGGGTCAAGAATATGAGCCTCTTTCATGCTTTGTATAATTTGACCATTTTTTTTTGTTATAGAAGCATTGTGTTTACCTTGTGTTAAGTGAGTTCAAAGTCCCTTGAAAGAGTATGAGGGGAAAAGGTTAAAATGAATGAAAGTGTTTGGGTAGCGTAACCTTTGAAGTGGGGACAATATGCCCCTACTTTGGGTGACTCGAGAGCTACTATATGAAAGTCCATGACTTAAAGTTTTTTTTTGCATAAGCTGATCAATGCAGGAATCCTACAATGGGATTTTGATTTTGTTGAGGTCATACAAAGTTGATCAATATGAGAATCTTTTTGTTTTTATTTCCCTTAATAATAAAGATTAGCCTAGTCATCCTTCGAGAGAGTGGTTTAAGTGTTTATTTTTGAGTTTAAATAGTTATCCTTAAAGGGAGTATTCTATTTATAGTATAAAAGAGAAGTTACATAGCTATCCTTCAAGGGAGCAGTTTACATTGACAATCATGACCTAAGATATTATAACTTGTCTACATATCACATATTTGTTTTCTACTTTTAGTCATGGACAAGACTATAGAGGCTCAAGAGCTTTCCACTTTAAGGGTAAAACCAAAACACTTCATAAGTTAACTAAGTGTGTAGGAGTAAGGGTTAAGAGGAAAGTAGATGAATGTAATATGGGTGCTCAAGGGATGAGGTCAAGTTAAACATGAGGTGAAGAATTACTTGGTTAACAAAAGAATGGTCATAGGTGTAAGGCATTTAAAGGCTCAATTTCTAGCTTTCCTTCAAGATAAGACAAGTGATAAGTTCCTGAGCCATACTTGTGAGTTTTGATGTAGGGTCCAAGCCAATTAGGAGCAAACTTACCCCGTTCACTTTTCTCCATGTTTGTCACATGTTGATTTTATTTTAAGATGAGATCTCTAATATTGAAATCTCACCCTTTGAGGTTTTTTTTGTAAGTGTATTTTATACACTCTTGGTAGATTTGAAGGTGGTTGAGGACTATGAGACAATGCTAATCAAAGAACTCAAGTTGAGCCAAATGTTATTAGAAAAATTCATCATTAGTAAGTATGTCTTTTAGAGAAATGTGAAGAGAAAAAATATGAATGTCAAGAGGAAAAATATCCTCCATCCCATACACTAAGGAAAAAGGCATAGCTCTTATAGGGGTTTAAATGCTAGTATGGTAAGCCCATAAAGCAAAGGGAATGTATGTGTGTTAATCCTTTCCCATATCATTGACTACCTTCATGAGAATTTTGGTCAATGTTTTGTTCGAAACTTCCATCTACCCATTTATTTGTGGATAATATGGTGATGAGAAGTTTAATTTGATTCCAAACATATCACAAAGACTTTGGATAGTCTTATTTTTGAAATATTTGCCATTATCTATTATAATTTTATGCAAGACACCAAAATGATAGATGATGTGATGGTTGATAAAGTCAATAATTTTATTAGTCTTAGTGGAGATGAGAGGAATGGCCTTGACCCACTTGGTGAAGTATTTAGTGGTAGTAATGATAGACTAGTGACAGAGGGATGAGTGAGGGTTAATCTCATCAATTAGATCCAAGCCTCATTGGGAGAAGGGCTAGATGTCTTTGGTGACTTGTAATGCATTAATTGAAATGTGAAAGAGGTTAGCATGTTTTTGACATTTGATACAACACCAAACTTAATCACCAAAATATTGGAGTGTTGGCCAATAATAGCTGAGTTGAAGGATATGCTTGGCAACTACATGACCATTGAAATCCCACCACAAATCCCATCATGGAATTCCTTAATAGAAAAGGGAGCCTCAGTACTAGTGAGGCATCTAATGATGAGACCATCAAAACCAAGCTTTTAGAGAAGTTCCCCTATCATAGTGTAATGAGTGGCACATTTTATGAAGGCACATCTCCCATTATTGGAGAGATTAGAAGGGATAATATAAAATGAAAGATAATCAATGAGTTTCTCATACCATAAGTCATGTGGGTTGTATGTTACATTTATGATAAAAATGATGTTAGTTGATACATATGAGGGTAATGTTAAGTGATGCACAATGACATACGTTTATGAGGAAGAGGATGAAGAGGGTATGTGTGAAGCAAATGAATCCATTGTGTTAACAAACTTGTTTGTAGATCAAGGAATAGTTTTTAAGAGATAGGAATCAAATGATCCCAATATCATATCTACATGATGTTTATACCACTATAGAATTTCATTTGTGCATAGGTAGGAACCATTAACCTAATTAACCACTAGCTGAGAATCACCAAAGATGGTTATTGATTTGATACCCAAGAAGATAGCCATTTAAATCCCTAAGATCAAAGCCTCATATTTAGTCATATTGTTAGTACATTAAAAATATAGTTTAAATTATAAAGGCATGGTCTCACCATCTAGAGGAATAATAATTAGCCCCATACCCCCATCATATTGACATATAGACCCATCAAATAACATCATCATTTGGTAGGAGATTTCATTAGTGGAGAGTGTTGTGATGGATTCATCAGGGAATTCAATGTTTGAAGGGTGATTGTCAGGTAAAGGGGTGGTAGCTAATTGGTCAGTGATCATTTACATCTTGATAGACTTTTGTTGAATAAACTCCAAGTTAAATTTAACAAGGAGTATGAGCCATCGAGCTATATGTTGGTTGTGATATGGCTTCAAATGCATGTATTTGAGGGGATCAGTATGGGTGACCACATAGGTTTTGTGATTTAAGAGGTAATGGTAGAGATTAGAGGTTGAAAAGACCAACATGAGACAAAACTTTTTGGTATGGATATATCGAGTCTGATAATCAATAAGTGTGTGGCTTATGTAGTAAACTACTTATTATCAATGGTGATCATCTTGATATTCAATCATAATACCCAAATAATGGTCTATTACAGAGATATAAAGGTAGAAAGGCTGATTTTCCTTAGTTGGAATAAGAACTAGTGGGAAAAGGAGATACTATTTGAGTGCATCAAAAAATTCCTAAAAATCTATATTGTAATGAAAGGAGACATATTTTTTAAAGAGATGGTGAAAGGGTTGGAAATGATTTGACAACTAGGAGATGAAGTTACAGATTGATTGAAGTTTGCCTTACAAGCTAAGAAGTTTGATATAAGTAGGTAGAGGCATCTCTAGTATTTATCTAACCTTAGTAGGGTCAACTTCAATACCATGGAGAGAAACGATAAAGCCTAAGAGCTTACTAAAAAGGACACCAAAGACACATTTCTTTGGGTTTAGTCGAATGTTATATTGGAAGAGATGAGTAAATATGATTTTGAGAATCATCAAGTGATCTTGTTTAAGTTTAGACTTTCCAAGTAATTCATCAACATAGTTTTACATAATTTTGTGTAGGAGATAATGAAAGATGCCATTCCTATCACTTTGGTAGGTGGCACCAATGTTATTTAGACCAAAATTCATGACCTGATAATAGAAATTCCCCCATGGAATAATGAAAGTTGTCTTGTGATGATCCTTAGAATTAACAAAGATTTGATTATATCTTGAGAACCTATCCATAAGTGATAGCATCTCATGGTAAGCTGTTAGATCAACAAATTGGTTGATACTTGGTAATAAGAAGTCATATTTTGGACAAGTGAGGTTTAGGTCATGATAGTCGGTAAAAATGTGGATTCTTTCAACTACTTTTGTGATAGGAACAATATTGGAAACCCATTACAGGTATTCTATGTGTTGGATAAATTTAACAAAAAGGAGGCATTAGAGCTCTTCTTTGATAAGGAGAGCAATACGAGGATGCATTTTGAGAAGCTTATACATAACAGGTTTAGCATATTGATTGGTGACAATGTTATGGGCAATGATAGAGAGGTCAATACTAGGCATGTTACTATAAGACTGAGCAAAGGCTTTGCTATGGTTATTAATAAATGTGGCATAATTATCTTGCTCAAGGGAATCATAAGATTGGCAAATATTGAGGACACAAGGGTTGTTGTGAGAGGGAAAATTGATGTCAATGGTTGATTTTTTTAACATAACTTTTGTTTTAGATGGGATCAATCATTAGATATAGGAATCATCTACACCCATGTATTTGAGAATAGAATCACCATCCTAACATTAGATAATGTTTATAAAGGGATATTATTCATCAATCATTTTAGGATGAATGAGAGGAAGGGACCTTGTTTCTTTACCTTAGTGATAGGCCCCAAATGGATGTCATTTATTGAAAAAAAAAATAGGAGGTATAGATACCTCTGATTTGATAGGTGATGGTGGAGAAGGAGAGACTGACTCTTAAATAATTAGTACATGGGAAGTTTTGGTGAGTTTATTTGGTTTTTCATAACCCACTCCATGCCTCTTTTTGGAATTTTAAATGGTTTTGCTAGTGGTATATTTAATGGGAGTATAAACACCCTACTCATAATGACCCAAACCAAATCCTTTCTAGGAACACCTATAAAGATTGGTGTGAGTGAAAATAGGCTTGCTTAGGAAAAATCATTCATTGGTAAATGGTTACGGTGAAGTGGATGTATTGTCGACAATGGGATCCTAATCAATTCCCCCATATGTGAAATTAGATTGAAGGTTAAGTGGCCATAAGGGATGACCATCCCAATACAGGGATCATAATTTGGGTGCATATGAATCTTTCCATACTTTTGTGGAGTATGGAACATTTCAAGTGTAAAAAAATGATATTCTCTTAGTGACAAACATTTAAAAGTTTCTTCCATGGGATATTTTTCAAGAGTTTGTATTGCTTGTATCTATGTAACTGAGGTGGTGTAGCTTGTGGAAGCTTCACAAGTATCATGTACATAAGATGATGTCTTTAATGTCATGACAACATCATTAGGATTATAAGTCATCTTGCATGTTTTAAATGGAGGTAGGTCAGTAGGTATAACATGCACTTGCCCATTATGCTCAAAATTGACACAATGGTGCAAAGTTGAGGTTACACATGTCATAACATGTACCCAAGGTCATCCAAGCAGTATGTTATATTGAAACTCTCCCTCTACTACATATAAGATCTCAAGAATTATGTGGGTACGTACACGGATATGTAAGAAAATAGTGCCCATCATAGTAGTTGTGGTATCATTAATGGAGCAAAGAACCACATTAGTTTGAGACATGCAATTATTGGGAAGAGCTAACTATTTGTAAGAATAGGTGGAAATAATAATAATAATAGATCCCCCATGGATCATGACTCTTTTGACATGAGTTTGATCAATATATGTGGTAATAAAATGGGTAAAAGCCTAATCTTCAAGGTGTTGAGGTGGAATTTTTGAATTACAAAAGGAAATTAGGGAGATAGAATTAAGAGAGTTAACCAAAGTTAAAAGAAGTTGGGGATCATTAGGTTTTACATCAACCACTTGCAAGGCACTAATCAATGCTTAATGATGTTGGTGTGAGTTTTGTATTAACTCATACAAGAACATTTTCATAGGCATTTGGTGAAGTTATTTCAACATCGAACTTTGAATAACATCTAAAGTTGTTGGTTTTAGGACACCCAAGATGGAAATCTTGGGATTTAGAGGAGTGTCTTTGGAAAAGGGATGAGCCCAAAGAGAAATTAATATTTACTTACCTTTATCCTTTTAATTTTGTGACCACATGGCCATATTAACTATGTTGATATGAAACATAGATGAAGGAGATGGAAAAGGGGGTATGATATCATCTTTGGGTTCAAATTTAGGTGGAAAGTATGAGGCATTGTGGATGCCAGAGGTGTAGTAACAAGAAGGTTAATAAGAGTATCAAAAAGAGAGATTCAACATCAAAGTGTTGTCGAGGGACTGCTATGAGAGATTTCTAACTCTCAGTATCATGTCTAGGTGAATGATGATATAGACACACTTGTGTATCATTAAACCAACATGGATTAGGTCTAATAAGGGTATAAGGCTTAACAGGAAGAAGAGTTATTATATAATATTGAAAAAAATAACATAGTAAAAAGCTTTGAGAGCCTATGAATGGGATAACACTTGTTGTGGAAATACAACTAGACACCTTCTTTTGTTTAAGAGTCATAAGGGTGATTTTGCATAATGCCTTATTTGGTGGTGATGGAGTTACATGTTTTTTTGACACTTTCTTGGTGTTAGGTATCTTGGTGTTAGATGTGAAAGGTATACTAGGTGGTAAAGGTAGTAGTGGAGGTAACTTAGTCTTTTATTTCAATTGGATCAGTGATACTCCAACTAAAGTAGAGTGGTGTGGTCCCAAAATTGATGGTAAAGTTGAGGGTTAGAGAGGGAAAGATCAGTGAGATCTAGGAATCTTAACATTTTTTTTAGTTTAGGCCATGAAACTCCAAATTTTGGTTGGAGATTTAGATCTAATTTCACCAATTTATGAATTAGATTAGAGATAGGGCACATGCCAAAAGGCATAATTTGCTTTAATGTGGTAGATACCTATAAGGGTGAGGGTTATGACATAGATGGATGAGATTCTAGTGATTTTGGTGAAGAATATCTAGCTTTGTCAAAGACCTTAGGGTTAATGGTAGTGAGGAGGTTGGTGGTTGAGGTTGACACTCATTGTGTAGGATACATAATTTTAAGTTAGTCCAAAAAATCCACATGATCTAGCTTTATGAAATCAAAAAATTATAGAATATTTACCAATTGTGAGAAGGGTTTAGGTGAATTTGGTGTAGGCCTTACGATTGCTTATTTATAAGGCTAAGGTGATTGAGAGAGAGGAAAATTGGTGGTCTTTTCTACTATGAGTTAAATATTAGAAAGAGATGAAATATGGTCTTCTTCGTCAGAGACATGAGAAAAAGCATGGTTTTCCATGGGTAGAGGAGAGATAGGTGAAGAGGGTTCCTAGAGGGGGTAGAGCATAGCTATAATTTTTCCCTCAACATGTGGGTGAGTAATAGGTAAAGTATGATCCTCCATAGGTAAAATAAGTGGTTAAAGTGGTAAAATTTGAGTAGGCACAATAGGTCTCTCATCTAATATAGGAGTAGATAACACTAACTCTTCTAGGTGCAAAGGTGTAGTGGATGGGGTATTACTCTCTATTAGTGGAGGAGAGGTAGGTGAAGAGGGTTACTCAAGAGATTATAACACAAGAATTAAGCTCCCCTCAACATGTAGATGTAGAATGGGTAAGGCATGTTCTTTAAGTGGCAAGAGGATAGGTAAAATTGGTGTAAAAAGAATTGGTAATACAAGATCCTCTGATGGCCAAAGGAGTGGTAAAGGAGGTTATTCCTCATGTGGGAGTGGAATGATTGAAATAGGATTTTCTACCTAATGGGAAAAATAAATGCCATTGACTGTGGGGGAGGAGTCGATAAAATGGGTGCCTCTTGTTGTGGGAGAGGTTGAACTAGAGGTAAAGGAAAGACCATATTAACTAAATGGATATTATGATCACATGATTTAGTCATGGTCTCAACAATATTTTGATTGGGTGAATGGTTAGGAAAAGGCTATTAAAACACATCCATATTTTGATTAGCAAGCACATTAGGGTTATCCATGATGAGATCACCCCTATCAAGCATGTCTTGAATAATGTTCTTGAATGTTTTATAGTTATTAGAATTGTGGCCTTTAACTTGAAGGTAGCCACAAAACTCATCCTCCTTATACCAAGTTGGAATAGGATGAGAGGGTTCAAACTATATAGGAAGTTTGATTTGAGGAAGGGTTATGACACCTTATTGTAAAAGTTTTTCCAAAATGAAAGTATATGACTCCCCAATGGGTGTGTATTGTCTTTGTTCATACCATTGTTAGAATTGCTTGATCAAATTTTGGGATGTTGAGGAATTAGGTTGGTTTGTGGTTGTGGAAGAAAATGGTTTAATGAACACTGTGTTGGTAGAGCCTTAAGATTTTTGGTTAGAAGGATAAGTTTTAGAAGAAGAGGAATCATTCAATTTGGAATTGGCATCCTTACTATGCAACTTGACTCTACCTTCATCTATAGCTTGAATCTCAAGTTTCCACACCATTTTAAAGGCCTCAACAAATGTGCAAAAGTTTTATGGTTGGAGCATGAATGAAATGTGCTTAGAACATGCCCTTGATAAAAGCTCAATAAGCTCAATTTGGGGTAAGGAGAAGGAGAGTTTAATGATCAAGCCTCTCTAGTGAATGCTAAAATCTATGATAGACTCATCATCAAATTATGTAATAGAATAAAGGACTGTAATAGAAACCTTTTTAGAAATTTTATTAGAGAAATGGTCTAGGAATATTTGTGTGAGTTGAGTGAATGAAGAAAGGGAGTGCTAAGGTATAGAGATATACCAATCCAGGGGAACACTAAAAAGAAACATAGGGAAAGTGCAAATTAATAACACATCATTATGCCCTATTAAATACAAAGCATGTCTAAATGATCAAAAATGCTATTGTGGGTTCCCATTGTATTGGATAAGGGAAAATATGCATAAAAGTATGGATGGGTTCATTGCATATATGATCATATGATAAGACATTCTTTGAACATAAAATAGATGTCTATAGATTAGACATCTTATCCATCAGCATCTTAATGAGGTTTGGAGGGAGATTGATTTGGGAAATACCCCATAAGTTATAGGGAACCTAATAGGAAGTAGAGGGAGCATATGACATAACATGTTGAGGTTATGTTGATGCAACATAAGGATAATGAGTCATAGGCTAGGGGTAGAAAGAAAAGGGGCTTGTCTTTTCAGATTAGAGACTATGCCTTGGTTGGATATTGTTATTATAGGTTGGGTTATTGGCATGGTTACATGAGATGAAGGGTGAGTCATAACTCAAGTAATTATAGGTGTGAGAGTAGATGGAATAGGTACCACCAAAATATAAAATGGGATGAGACTTGACTAAACTGCTTGTGGTTGTGAAAGTAGGGACGTCACACTAAGGTTTTGGTGGTATTGGGTAGTTGGTGATGCTAACCTTTGGAAACTATTTATGGTTGGGCTACTTGTCAAAGTGGTAGTTTGAGTAACCATGGGGAGTGTAGCAGAGATAACTAAAATTGAAGTTGTCTCCATTAGAGAGGTTGGCATACGATATAGTGGGTCACCCAAAGAATTATAGGTTTGGCTCATGATAAGGTACTATTGAAGGGCTAACACATTGTGATCAAGAAATTTAGCAAAATCTTGATCTCCTTCAGGCATAATGGAAATTTGGTTAGGGATGGGAGTATGCTTTGTATCTAAAGTATGCTCCATGATAGAGTCATCAACATGAGGGGAAGGTGGAAGTGGTTGTTAGTTTATATAATTGGAAATAATTTTGGCTTGGGATCACATCAATACCATGCAAGAAGTATAAATATTCTTAATACTTTGTATTAGTAAAAAAATAAGGAAAAACTAGGTTCATGTGCAGGTAAGTGGGTTATTTTAGCTTGTTGTTTTGAGCAAATTAAAATTACATAGTCATCAATGTTGATCACTTGACTGATGTTGTTAGTCAATTTTCTCTGACATTAGTGGGATTAATTGATGTTGGTAGGCTAAAGTCTATCTACATCGATTGAATTAACTAATGTTGGTTACTATGATATCTTGAGAGATGGAAAATCTAATGTTTTAAAAACCTAGAGGTATAATATACATAAAATAGAGGATGTAAGAGGTCTATTTATGAAGAAAGAATAATAAAAAATCTTGATATAATAGGTTATATAACCTGAGTATTAAAAATAGTGTTGATTTTGTGAATCAATGAAGAAACATCCTTACCAACTCCAAAATGTAGAAGGCAATAAAAAACAAAAAAAGAACATATAGCCACTAATTATTAACTCATAGAGATTAATTTTAGTCTCATGTTGGCTTATGACTTAATTAGATAGTGAGAAGAGAATTTGGTTAATGAAGGTAATAGAACTCAATCTAGATCTAGTTTCAAGTTAGTTTTAGTGCTCAAGAAGAAATCTATGTCAGACCAACCATGTGGCTTGTTATAAGAGATTGCTACTTGCACTTCATAGACCTAAAGTAAAGCCAGGTTGTTTAGCCAAAATATACCTTCTACCTAGAGTTTATACTCTGCCATAAAATGGAGTGGGTTCTCCCCTTGGTGGTGAAATCCAAGTAGGATAGCCAAGTAAGGTAAGGTGATCCACTAGGTGATGAAATCTTGATGGACCTTGTTTCAAGTGAGCTTAGATGTTTTAATTTTTGAGTGTGATCTGGTTGTGTAAAATAGGTGCACTACAATTTATTTATAATACTTGTAATTAACTAAGTGAGCTAATATGCATCAAGTAAACAATGAAGTGTAGGAAGTTTTAAACCCAAATGTGAAATGTTAAGATTCAAATGAAAATAGTGATGAAATATGAGTAGAGAATGAAATTCACTATCCTAATGTGCATGCAAGAAATAAATAAAGAAGATATTGTTTTAACTTGTAATAAAAATGATAAATTGCATTTAGAGGCAAAGTGAAAAGAAGAGTGGCAAGGAAGAACAAATTTTAGTTTATTGCCCTTAAACAAAAAATAAAATGTTAAATTTTTTACTTTGAGGGAAAAAAAGGAACAAGTGCAAGAAATGAAAATTTCACTATAATCCACCTATATGAATGCTTAAAACAAGCAATGAACCCATGGAAAAGTCCAAGGTCCCACTGGGTGTGCCAAAAATCTTTCATTAAAATTGTGTCGATTTCAAGTATAAAGAAAAATAGAGAAGAAAGATAGGAATAAGTGATTAGAAGGAACATAAATTGGTTTGTGCATCATATCTAGACATTGTGAGCACTCCTCTTTGGCTAGGGATGACTACCTACAAGTAAGAAAACACTACTAGCAAATATCTATTAGTAGATATATGAGTGGGCTACCGAGCTACGTGCTTGTTCCAATAAGTGATACTTCTTAAGAGATGATATTCCACTTTTGAGAAAGAAAAGATTAATAAATAATAAATAGAGAGGAAAAGAGAGATTAAAAGAGAGATAATGCTACCATTATTTGCAACCTATATGTATTAGAGAGTAACAAACTATAGGTAGTATATTCATTTTGTATTTTGGAAGTTGTTTGGATAGGTTTTAGAAAGGTTACTTAAAATCCATAGTTGCCAACATCGGTTAGGCTACCAAGGTTAGTGAGCAAGTGTTACCAATATCAGTTGGGAAATTGATGTCAGTAGGGGCAATAATTTCCTAAGAGCTTGAAGAAGGCTTTTCGAGGTCTATAAAATGGTTTTGGTCAGGTCTAAAAGGTTGGGGAGAGTTGTGAGATAGAGAGAGTATTATTTGGATGGATCTAGTCAGAGGTTTGGTGTGATGGAACAAGGGGAAATTAGAAGGGAAGCTTTATAACTCCTTCATGGGAGTTCGATCAGGAATGTGTAATATAATAAATAGTAGATATAAAGTGATTATATAGTAACTTCTTTAATACTTACAAAATAAGTGATGTACTTAGTTGAAGAGGTGATTGAATGATAAGTGCCAAATGGATGGCTCTTATAAGGCTTGCTGAACCAATGCCTTGAATAGAGAAAAAAAGCATGTGTTGCTAGTTCTTAAGAGTTTGGTTCCTAATCTAGATTGACTTATGTACGATATCAATAAGCTAAGATTTGGAAAGTTAGATTCCATTATCCTGTATGTAAATAAAAATGAGTTTTATTGATTTCTACTGACCAAAACATTAATTTGGAGTTTGGCTTAAGTAACTGACGTCAATGATCCTACCAACATCGACCATGGGTTAAAAGATGTCAATAGTATGAGAATAGGTAAAAAGTCTATTTTTAGCTTGTTTTCTATTCCTTCTCATGCCAAGTGTGGTATCCATTAGGAAATGGTAGAAATAGGAGGTTAAGAAGGATGTAGTTACTTAGGAATTTATTTTTTGGGTGAGAACAAGTCATGGGTAGTTAGGATAAGGTGGCTAAGTCTTGAGGTGACTCAGAGGGTGAGAGTTATTCTTAGGATGAGGTGGCTATATAAGGTGGTGTAGGTGGTTTTTAATTAACTTAATTAAATATGTTAAATTAATTAAATGTGTGAGAGGTAAAAGCATAGGTTAGGAAGGATAATTATTATTATTGAAAAAGGGCTCAAGGGAGGTTTTGACATAGGGAGTTATGCATATGTGTGATGTAATTTTTGTGTCTACACAAAGTATAAATACAAAAATACACAAGACACCTAGAGCACACAAGATAAAGGTCAAATGGTAAAAATGAAGTTTTATTTTACTTTTGATCTTCCAACTTTTAGGTTTTTGTTGATCATTGACAATTAGGGTGAGCATTAGTGGTTGACTATGGGAAAAGCCTTGACCATCAATAGTCAGGGTCCCCCACCTTTTTTTCAATATTTTAAAGCACCCCACCTTGGTGCTAAATTTTTGGGAAGATAACCTACTCACCACCCACATTGATTTTGCCCTTTCAGAGCTTACCCTTCTTTGACTGACCTATTTGGCCACATCCACCTCACATTGGCCATTTTTTTACCAAAACTTTCACATGTTTTGTGATGGCCTTGCATTGGTCCTTATGATGACACCAACTAACCTTACCATGTTGAAATTTTGCAATTCACACCACCTCATGCATGACTAGACCATTTATGTTGTTTTACAAGAGCATTTCCTACCCTAAATACCTATGCATAACACTAACCCTATCTAGATGACTTGATAGGACTAACCTAATCAAATATGACCAATGTTTTGGACTAGTTACACCTATCATATGTCTCCCTAGAACCCAACCTTATTTTTATGAACATTGGCAACTTTAGTCTTTACATAATCTTAACTCTCGTACTTAGTCTCATTTTGTGTGCAAGTTTACATTTTAAATGCCCAACCCATTTTGTGTCACCCACCTCATGACTCACCCTTTATCATTTATCAAACCTTGACCCATTTTCATTTTCACTCTACCAACTCCCAATTTGAGGGGGAATACCTCCTCTCAAACTCATGGCAATTAGACCATGACCAACAATCTATCATTTTTTGTTTTGTAGTTTGTTAATTCAAAGTTGCATAATAAAAAGGGCCAAAATGTAGATACTTAAAAAATGCACTATTTTAGATGTCAAAATTCCTTGAACCCTTACCTAACTCTAAGGCTATTTGACCACATAGTTGACTTAGCTCATTTATTAATTTAATAACTTAAATATTTAATTCACCCCTTTTTAACACATTTAACTATAAAACCCTAATTGTCAACTATCAGCCTAACTATCGATGGTTATCTTGACCATCAATAGTCAGGTCCTTTAAGCCTACTATAAAATCATTACCAATTGTATGAGATAAGCATGCCACATATATCAACTTCTATTTTGTGATGTAAATCAGCTTTAAAGCATCCTAAATTGAAAATTTATCCTCATTCACAATTATAAAATTCTTCATGCACATTTAGTAACTTTATCCTATAAAAGGAGAGAAGTAGGAAGGAAAGTGGATTTAGAATTCCAACAATCCATGCCCAATATATATTGCATATAAGTATCTAGTATCTCTTTAGTAAATAAGCAACATCAACATAAACCCAAACATCTATCATAATCACTTTCAAGGGATAATGTACTATGACTCTCACCAAATAACTTTAATCTTCCACAATCAAGTTATAGGTATCTCATGCTTATTTTCTTTGATCTATTTAAATTCTAACCTCCTTTCACTATCCATACCTATCTTTATCTTATTTTCCATCTTTTAGATCTATAACATCCCTTTGTTTGACTAGTCACCCAATATGCCATTACTTTTCTAAACATTTACAAAATTTTGCATGCAATCATCGATGGTTAGCCCAACTATTGATGACCACCTCAAACATCGATGGTCATCCAACTGTTGATAGTTCAGCTAAGTATTAGTGGTCACTATGGCATAAAATGACAAGTTATTTTCACCCCCTTGACCCCAACCAAACCATGTTTTTCATGTTCCTACCTATTCACAAAGACCTTTTTTATTTTCTAAACTAGACCTCGACTATATTAACATGTGTATTGACCTAGTTTTGATATATTTAGATATTTTATTTAACAAAAAATTTAATTTCATCTCATCTTACATGAATTTAATTCCAATGATTGAATGCAAGTATTCTTTTTTTCATTTATATCAACTTTATTATTATAAATAGTGGATTGATAGCCTCTTAGTAAGCTTACACTTTTCAGATCTAGCTCACACTAGTTAGTCCACTCAACCATCCATCTAACAACCCCTTTTCCTAGTGTCTTTCTTATATATTGGTTATTCCTTCTAAGCCAAAGAGAATTTATTACCATTATCTGGATTGCATGTGCAATTTACTAGGTATCCCTTTATACACCCTATTACTAGTTTCATTACTAGATTCCAAATTAAGAAATGAGTATAAATTAAGAGAGATATATATCTTTAGACTATTGTAATTTAATGCATTAATAGCTATTAAGAGATTTTCATGTATCCTTTACTGACTTCTATCTACATCTAGACTCTTCTAATGGATGTTATACATACATGTATTTATAATGTTATTTGCATAACTAGGAGCATCCCAACTAAAGCTGGTAGACTAGGAAAGAAGTATGCCATCAATGGTAGCTAGTAGAAATTCAACTCTAGGTAGTTATTTAATTGAGCATGGTAGATCATCATTGTTCATCTAAAATGTGTTTAATGAATATTGATTGTAATTCCTAAATGATTTTAATAATATAAATGACAAAATAAGTTGCAATTTCTTGTATTTGTTCTTCTATATGTGTTTGAATGGATCTCTATGTGTTTCAATATTGAGTGGTTTGACAGCTCTATATGTATGTTTCCATTCTAACGTCACTAGTTATTTTCCCAATTATTTTAATACTACAAGTGGTTCTATTAGTTGGCATTGTAAGTGGTTGCCACTCTAAGTGGTCTATCAATTCCTAAATCATATGCATATGCATGTTTCAAAAATAGCAATAGAAATGGTACATTTGTGTATAATGATTATAGGTAAAATGTGCCTGAGCATGTATTTATTTTTATATGTGTTTATATGAATTTTTATAAGATTTAAGGAAATATAAAAAAATTGAATCAAATGAAATGCATTATGTTTTTATGTTACAATAATAAATGCAAATCAAAATCACATCAATGACCAATTTAGTAACATGTAAAACATTTTATTAGAAAATTACCATGTTATATTTATTATAATATAGTATTTTTAATAAATGATTCATTTATTTTTTAATAAATTGTATACATTTCAAAGGAGGAGATAAAACTGACTTCTAGAAAACTATTGATTTTGGCATTGAATGACTTATTATTTGTTTTGCATAAAAAAATATATGCAAATGCATGATACAAGAAAAAAAGAAAATTATAAAATAGAAAATATGTCATACTACATTTGATATCATTAAAAATAATTTTTGAAGGTGACACTATAGTCTTTTTCTCATGATGACATTTTGTCAATGATAGAGGACAATCATTTTAGGATACTCATTCAAGCCATGGGTTACACAAGTTCAAATTTCATGTTTGTTTGGGGGAAAAGATATTCTAAGCCATTCAATATAAACATCAATAAATTAGATGAAGTTTTTTTATAAGGGACATTTGGAGATGATTTTTCAATTACCAACGCATTGTTCATTGATTGTAATTCCCAAAATTGTGTTACAAATCAAAAATCAAAAATGTGTTATGTTACATCAAGTAGATATACTATAAATGGAAGTTGAAAATATGAAAAGGATTAGAGAATAAAAATGACATCTATCATCACATTCTTGGGAGAAAGCAAAAAATCGATGCCAACAGCTATGAACTAATGTTTAGAAAGATGTAACTTTGCTATACTATGATTCTTTCAAGCGTATTTATTGATTATAAAATATAATTCTAGTAATAAACATCATAATAAATTTCATATAAATAAATCCTAAATTAAATTAACTCAAATATAGTTCAATTAATTTCAAATTAATTAATTCTAATTTAGAATTACTTTGATCTAGTTAAGTGCAAGCGGATAGTCTATCGATTTATCTTGAAATTGACCAGCTTGATCCATTAGTATATTGACAGTTGGTCATAAAGATCTTCCTAGTTAAAAAAAACAATTTTCAAGATATTTTATTATTTAGATGATGTAGATTGCTTAGTATGTTTTCATCTATAATTTGGCTAGTCAAATGATGCCACATGTCCCAGTAATGGAAGGTACTTCAAAGGATTAATGATCAGTATGAAGGCCCAAAAGGGTGCCATGAGTTCAAAATAGTATAATATATTAAAAATGATCTGATCCCAAATGGTTTAAAATCATTTAATTTATTTGTAATATAGAAAACATAATGATGGAGAAAATATTATCCACTCCACTTTACTAGGTATAATTTCAAATTATTTAGAAAAATCGAATTTAATCAAAATGATCTATGCTCAAATGGTTTGAAATAATCTAATTTATTTGGGATAAACAAAATTTATTTTTGGAGAAAATCTTCTTCACTCCATTTTATAGGTATAAGTATAAATTATTGAAAAAATACCTAGTTATTCAAAATGATCTATGCCTAAATGTTTTGAAACAGTGCAATTTATTTCAAATACAACAATTTTTTTTTAGAGAAAATTCTCTTCACTCCACTTTAGTGGGTATAAATCCATATTGTTTAATATATCCCAATTTATTCAAAATTATATATGCCCATATGGTTTGAAACACTCCAATTTATTTGGAATATAGGAAATTTATTTTTTGGAGAAAATTGATCCACTCCACTTTAGTGGGTATAAGTCCAAATTATTCAAAATACTCTAATTCATTGAAAATGATATATGTCAAAATGGTTTCAAAAATACCAATTTATTTGGAATATAGTAAATTTATTTTTTAGATAAAATTTAATCCACTCCACTTTAGTGGGTATAAGTCCAAATTATTATAAATAGTCCAATTCATTCAAAATGATCTATGTGTAAATGGTTTGAAATAGTCCTATTTATTTGAAATATAAGAAAATTATTTTTGGAGAAAATTTTATCCACTCAAATTTAGTATGTATAAGTCTAAATTATTAAAAATTTTAGCTTATAAAAAATGTTGCTCTCAAAGTTGACTTGTCTTGCTTGGGGAGGTATGTGAACAAAGAGGTTTAAAGATTGATATATACATCTAATATTAACTATTAAACATTACTATTTTCTTATTTTAATATTTTATTAATATATATAAGGATAATATTCATGCATTAGGAGTATTTTAATGTGTCTACATAGGTGTTGGAATTCAAATTCATCGTGACAATGTTTGAAGGTAAATTGGCAAACATGGGAAAATAAGTTGGAGTGATGAGTTTGAGACTCTATTCCATGATTTGATGTATCTAATTGACATTATTTTTATTTTTTGGAATTTATTTACATATCTATGCTTTTAATAAGCTTTAAATTCAATGTAATATTTTGTAACCTTGAAGCCAAAATGGCTTGTCTAGTTGTGTAGGGACTATGAGAGAGAAGATCAATAAATTCGTTTGCATGACCAATAGTTACCACTAAAACTTGTGATATATATATTTAAGGTTGATATTATGGTGTTTTAGTATATTATACATGTATTATATGTCTCTAAAAATTCTATTATATAGGTTTTTTAGGGTATTATTTCTATGATTGTGTTATGAAGCTAATTGGTAGTTCTAAGTGGGCGCCTTATAGATAAGAGGTTGAGTCATCTTGCCATACATAATGAATTATAATGAAATTTGATAATTTTTTGTACTATTTAAACTTATATTTATATGATTTTTTTCAATCTTTATTTTTCAAATTTGTGTTTGTGATTCAATTTTTTTAGACAGAGTTTTTGGTTATGCACAGGCCTAATATAGAAATACTAATAATGTGCTCCAAGTAGTGGCTTGAGCTAAAAAGTGTTTTATAGACTAGATGAGATTATTAGGGTCATTTTTAGATGTAATATAATGTGTATCTAGCATTTAAATTTTTTTAATGGTCTCCAAGAACATCAAAGGGTAATGTGTGTTATGTAGCCCTAATGGGATTAGCTCTCCATGAGACCTAAAGGAGAGATAACACCTATTTGAGTAAGGTCAGACCTAAAGGGACACAAATAAAATTGTATCCTTATAAATGAGATGCATCAAGAATCATTCCATTGATGACCTAAGAGGATAAAAGTGTTTGGCTGACCAAGACATATGAATAAAAGAAGTCTTGTATAAATACTAGGCAATTTTAGGCCTATTTGTGGGATGTGAGTGTAAGTGAACAAGAAAGGAAATTATAGAGCATAAAAATGTATTTTAAAAAATAAAAATAGGATATTGTATTAGTGATGAAAATTTTATAGAGGTTATGTATATGATAATCAAGGTTATTTGACCTAATCAAGTAAAGAAGAGGGCTAGTTGAGTGAAGAAGGCTAGAGACCCATTTTGAGAGGGATAGAAGTGTGTAAAAAGTAAAATAAGGAGATAATCATCTATTATATGAGTAAAATAGTGTTATAAAGGTGATAAATTATTTTAGGTAGATGATTTGGTGCTGAGTAATCTAGGGGTTTGGTTCCTCCTTGTAAGTTGGTTCTTGGTAAAGCCTAGTTAAGTGGGTGCTAGACTAGTTGGGGTTGTTACTCCATGTGAAGTTGGTACTTTAATAAGATTTTATGTTTGTATTATAAGACTATATTCCATTTTAATATATTATTGGGTTTTATTCCCCTTGAGGGTTTAACACATATATAGTGTGTTGACTTTTGCAATCTTATTTCATGTTTGTCTAGTTGATTGTCTATGCATTACTTGATCTATATGTTGATGATTACTTAAGTTGAATTTATAATAAATTTTTGAAGAATTATTTACCACCCCCCCTCAATCATTATTTTTTACAAAATTTGGTATAATATCTTGGTCCTTTGAGTTATTTCTAATATCCTAAAGGTGATCCTAAGAAGCACAAGATTAGATTGTGATGATGACAATGTTTATCCTTATAGTAATGATGATATACAACAGAATGATGGTATTCATAGATTAAACTAAGAAGAAGAAGGATGAAATAGTGAGTCATGATAAGCACATAAACCAAGGTGGGATGTTTAATACTATATAACATAAGATAGATTTGAAATAATGTCAAGAGTATTCTTTGCTAGCTCAACAGGATTATGTAGAAGCCAAATCAAAGGTCAAGCCTAAGTTGGAAGTTAAGTCTAGAAGGACATTAAATAAATTTCAATATTGTGAGAGTATGGAGATATTTGAATATCTTAAATTTTAATTTTTATATTTTCCTATGGAAGGGGTTACTCCATTAGGCTTCATGAAGACACTAATCAATAAGTGGAAACATGGTGGATGTTTGTTGAGCTTTGACAAGTGTTGTATAGTATGAAGACAAGTTGTTGAATTTGAGATAGAAGTGTGAGATTTTTTCATGTTAAGAGGTAATTTTACGATATCTATTACCACTTTTCTTGATCTATGTTGGTAATGGTATATATGTACTATTGATTGATAATGTGAGCAAGTTGTGAAAACAAAGGGGGAACATGATTTCTAACATGTTTCGTAAGCTAGTTGTGAGAGATAGTTGAGTTCTTTATGTACATAAATATGACCTTAAGGTCATAGAGGAATAATATACATGTTTTATTACATCAATTTACATATCATGAAGAAGACAAGTTATGATATAGGTATGCCATAATGAAGCATGTATGAACAAACCTAGTTGACAAATTGATGCACAAAAAATGTCATGATGATGTTTATGCCAAGGTAGTTTGAGAAACATCAAGGTGATATAATGATGAAAGAAGAAAATATAAGATATCATATGGATATGACATGAGTGAACTTTTTCTATACCATGAGTTATGAGATTGTTCCCTTGGAATAGTATCTTTGAGTACAAATAGACCTAAATGACATGGTTGAAAAGTGTTGAATTTAGAGATGTTTTATGCTCATATAAATTAAGTGTGATTTCCATATGGTTTTAAATATGTCCTTTGATTCAATTACTATATGTTTATATGCTTAGTATACCCTAATTCTGTGAGGTGAAGATGATCAAGTAAGAAATAAGTTTGACAAATAGGGAACTAGGTGTATAAACCTAATGAGTATTTAACCAATACAAGAAAGTTTGTCATGTTGTAGATGGATCAGATATGGATTATGGGGCTAAGAGGATGATAAAATGAGTATTTATGTTGTGATCAAAGGTTGAAGTTCCAATTAAGAATGAATAAGGTGTGTAGTATAGAAAAGGTATGTATAATCATGAAGACAAGTTGGACATTATTCATCTATGTGAGTGATTAAATTAAGGTAAGTAGTCTTGTTTACCTAAGACCATTTTAAGAAGATATTTTTCATATAAGAGAAAATGAGATATCCTAGTGATTTTGAGTCATATAAATCATGCCAAGGATAAGATGTATGATCTTGTAATCTAAGTTTATTTGGAGAAAGTATGTATGTATTAAGGGGGAACATGTTCCTGTGATGTTTCATAATTCTTATTGCATAGAAGGTGTGATTTTAGATGATAGTTATGGAAGACCTTTGTCATTGATATCAAAGGGGAAAAAATTATAAGAAGTGAGATTTAATAGACTAGGGGAGATGAGAGTGATAAATTGGATATTGTTTTTCCATCAATGACAAAGGGGGAGTTTGTTAAGAAGTATTTTCATTGATGTCAAGGTTGATGTCATTGATTTCAAGATGCATTTGGTGAAGATGCATGATGAATGGCTTGTGAGGTATGATCTTGTGTGTTTAATGTGACAAGGAATAGATGTGACAAAAACTAATTTAAAGGAAACCTAATTTATATATTGAGAGAAAATTTAAGGCAACCTAATGATAAATGAGGTTGATGTCAAGAATTTTAAGCTGTTTTAAGACTAGTGTCTAGATGAGCAAAACCAATTGCTAGTGTATGTTATGACAAGATAATGAGAATTAAAGGTATATAGTGATTAACATGAGAGATAAAGGTTTAGGTCTGAATGTCTCATATATTCTTGGTTGATGTTGTGTTAAGGTCATGATGTTGAAGGAATAGGTTAAGGCAATATGGTATCTTGTAAATCCTTGTCAATACTTTATGAGATGGTATGTGTAGGAAGCATATTTTGAGTGTAATTATGCATGTGAAACATGTTTATAATTGTATGAGATTGAGATTTAGGTATATAACCCTTTATAATTGTTTTAAGTTAGGTATTTTATGATAAAATTCTTAAGTATCACAATCATAGTCATATCATGAAAAGATCTTGTGTGAAGGCATGGGCTTGGTTGCTTGGTGAGATGAGTGGTATTAGGAATGTGATAAGATGTATGGTAGTGGGTGAGAATGTTAATATTTAATATGGCATGATATTGAGATGTTGATCATAATATTGAGGTTTTAAGAACATGAAAAGAGGCATGGAGGTCAAATGCTAATGTGACCTAAGACTAGTCATAACATGAAGAGACCTATTGAGAGGGTTTGAGAATGATGGCCTAGTGAAATGGATGTAAAAAGGAATGATAATATTTATGAGGTTACTTGAGGAGGTATATTATGTGATAGAAAAAATATATATAATCACCATATAAACATTCATAGGATAATGTCAAGTTAAGCTTACATGGGTAAGGTCTTAAGCCCAAATCTGTAACTAGACTAGTTTTAGACCTTGCCTGATTTATTGAGGTGTCATGAGGTATTTTTAAGGTAAATGAAGGATGTTTGAAATTTTTTGATCATGTGATTTATTTTACGATCATGTAGTTAATGTGAAATAATATGGAAATAGTTTTGAATTTCATTTCAATACATAATAAGGTGTGAAGATTCAATTTTAGTAAGGCATGATGGTGAGAGCATGGCCTAATGAGGTATTAAGATCAGTTTCCATGGAATGTGTGAGTATGTGAGCATTGAAAGAGGAAATTAAAGGTTTTTAAATAATATTAATGAAATATCTTGTCATGGTTTGCAAGAAAAGGCTTGAAAAAGGGTTTTAAGGTTTCTTACGTGCATAAAATGTAGAATAGTCTACTTAAGAAGGTTTTTAAAGTGTTTATTGGAATGCACAAAGTCTACATGAGGAATTAATAAATTTATGGTATATGGGGAAGGTTCCTAGATCAAATTTACAAGAAATGGTTTCTAGAGTGAGGGGATAATATTTATGAATGATCATTAAGACTAAAAGATGGTTTAAACCCCCAAAGAACCCTAACTTAGACCTGATGTGAAATATATTATTCTAAAGTGCCTAGAATTATTTGGTATGGATATAAAAGTGATTATAGGTTGTATTAAACTCTTCTAGTCACCTTTGGGTGTGATTGGTTTCTTAGGTGAGTGAGTAGACCCTATAAAAAAATGCTTATTTCTAAGAAATTTAATGTAGTAAATAGATTTGACCAAGTCAAAGTATGAAACTGGATGGAGGTCAGAGTGTTAGACTTTTAACTTGTGTCTATGATTTTTTATGATTATTTTCTATACTTTGGGTATGATAAACTAGTTATATAATTTTACCTATCATTAACAAACCTAATGATGCAAATAGTGAGAAAGCTAAACATAAGTGAGAAGTTGATTAGGGAGGTAATATCATAGACTAGGGTTGAATAAAAATGTATGGATATGTTATTAAATATTTATAATACATGGTAGTGATGAATATATGTTTTTAATATCCTTTCATATGGAAAAATTTTTCTCTCAAAGTTGACTTGTTTTGTTTAGTGAGGTCTATGAATAAAGAGGTTTAGAGATTGATCTATATATCTAATTTTGACCATTAGACATTATTGTTTTTGTGTTTGGAGATGTTATAAATATATATAAGGATAATATTAATTAATTATTAATATTTTAATGTGTATACATAGGGTTTTTAATTCAAAGTCATCATGATTATGTTTGAAGGTAAACTCGCAGGTCTGTGAAATCAAGTTGGAGTGATGAGTTTGGGACTCTATGACATGAGTTGATGTATCCAATGCACATGATGTTTATATTTTGGACTTAGAAAAACTATAGATGCTTTTCATAATCTTTAATTTTAATTTAATAGGTTGTAACCTTGAATCCAAAATGGCTTGTTTGGCTGTGTAAGGACTATGAGAGAGAAGATCAACAAATTGGTCTACAAGACCAATAGTGATCACTATAACCTGTGATTTATACATTTAATTTTATTATGAGTATGTTTTAGGATATTATAAATTAATTATAGGTATATAAATTTGATTTTATAGGTGTTTTATTTCATTATTTCCATGACTATGTTTTGAAACTAATTTGCAATTCTGAATGGGCTACTTGTAGAGAAGGATTTGAGTCCTCCTACCATATATAATAAAGTATAATGAACTTGGTGAAGTTTTTGAGGTCTTGAAGGTTTAATTTATATTAATTATTTACATTTTTATTTTTATAGTTTGTTTTTGTGCTTCAATTTTTTAAGACAAACATTTTTTGGTATGCACATGCCTAATATGGATAGTACTGATTATGTGCTCCAAGTACTGGTTTAGGTTAAAAAGTATTTTAGAGCCTATATGAGATTATAAGGGGAATTTTTGGATGGAATATTATTTGTCTCTACCATGCAAATTTTTTTAATGGTATCCAAGAAGATGAAAGGGCAATGTGTTCTAAGTAGGTCTAATGGGATTAGGTCTCCATGAGACATATAGCAGAGATAAAGCCTATTTAAGGAAGGTTAGATCTAAAGGGAATAAAATAATGTGTTAAAATAGTATATGAGATGTCCCAAGAACCATTACATTGTCTAACTAAGAGGATAAATGTTTTTCACCAGCTAAGAAGGATATGAACAAGAAAGTCTTGTATAAATACTAGGCCATTTTAGGACTATTTGTGTGATGTGAGTGTAAGTGAACAAGCATGTAAATTGAAGAGTAAAGTGAGGTATTTTATAACATCATAAGAGGATATAGTATTATTTATGAATAGTTTATATAGGTTATGTATATTATAATTAAGTTCATTTGATATAATCAAGTCAAGAAGAGGGCTAGTTGAGCAAAGAAGGCTAGAGACCACTTTTGAGGGGCATAGAAGTGTGTGAAGTGTAGAATGATATCATAATATATTGTATGAGTAGCATAGTGTTCTAAAGTTAATTGATTTTTTTTTTTGTTTGATTTAGTTTTAAATTATCTAGGGGGTTATTGCCTCCTTATAAGTTAGTGTTTGCTAAAGCCTAGTCAAGTGGGTCCTTGGCTAGTTAGGATTGGCATTCCATGTGATGTTGGTGCTTCAATAAAATTTGATGTTTGTATTAAATAAATTTAGTCCATTTGTAGATATCAGTGGGTTTTATTACCGTTGAGGTTTTCCCACATATATGGTGTGTTGACTTGTGCAATATTGTTTCATGATTATCTATTTGATTATTTATGCATTTCTTGATCTATTATATGTTGAAAATTTCTTAAGTGGATTTTGTAGACACCTAAATCTGGCCACCAATGACCTCCAACTAATATTTTGACCAATTTCCATCTAAAGTGCATAATTTAGCCTAAAATTACTAAAATGTATTAAATGAGTTGAAATTGATATAATCAAGTGCCAATTTTAGCTAAATTATCACTAAATAAGACAATGTAATTTATGGGCTAGCTAACTTTGATTAAATCATTTCAAGTCAAATTGCCAATTACACACTTGGGTGCCTTGTATTGCTCTTTTCTATCAAATATATTATATGAGACACGTGCCTTTGTTATCTAGTGTTGGTAACATCCTAAATGGGATAATGGATCCAATGTATTTGACATTGACTTACAATTCCAAGTCAATTATCTTTTGGACTAATAACAAGACATTTTGACCAATTTGATTAATTTGTGCACCAAGAGCCAAAATTTGCACTAAATTTGACTAATCATGTTTCAGGTTAATTAAACCAAATTAGGGGCTTAAGTTAATTTTTCATGGAACTTTTTTAATAAATATTTATTGGAAATTTATTTCTATTAACTACATCTTCAGGTGACATCATCATATGGGGTGGCATTCATAAGCCATAAATGAATAAAATATCAAGATTATGGGTCTCTCATGCCTCATTAAGACCATCCATGCATATTAAATACCCATCTATACCAAATATTAATGATGAAATTTTTATAATGAATTTCATATTTCATTTTATTCATGGACACACATCTCAATCTTGAGATGGACAGTCATGGTTAATCCTCAAACCATTCCAAAAATATATAAATAGGAGGCCTTGCCTATTAAATTTTAAGATCTTTTATGAAAAAATTATAATTCATAAATTAACTGAAAAATAATTTAATCTTAGTGTTATAATTCTAAATTGTTGAGCCAATTGAAGCCAAGCCAAAGCCAAAGCCAAAGGTACTACGAGGAGATGAAGATAACCACACTCTATTGAAGAAGATCTCTTAAAGAATAAAATGAGCAAGCTAATAAAGGATCCTTTTGGATAAATAAAGTATTTGGTAATAAATTAATGTTTTGTGTTCATATTTCTTATTTATTTCAATTTTTAGTTGTGTTCTCAAATGGATTTCCCTCACTAAGTTGTCCCTAGTAACTAGGCCTAGAGATGTACGCTAGCTAGTGTGTTGGTTTTTCAATTTGATTTCATTTTGTTACTAAAAATATTATAATACCTCTCTTTATTCAAATTCCTATTTCATATAATGGCATGCCTAGTGGGACTATCTTCATGAGAGTAAAACCCACAAACATTTTTGTATTTCATAGTTTTAATTATTTTTTTGTTGTTTTTTATTTGAGTAAAAATGACTAATAAATAATTCATAAATTTTTATTTACTTAATATTTTTGTCTGATTTTTTTTATTAATATATAAATATTTCATTGATAGGATCTAAAATTTTCTCAAAAAAATTCTTTATATTTTATAAGTTATTTATATTTTAGTGACTATCACTTTCTATTTTTTATTTTTCTGGTCAAAATAGTTAGATTAGAGTTAACAAATTTTGTTATTGACTATTTTAACTTAAAAAATTTCATATATGGGAACCATATATCTATTGACAACCTCTAAAAATTTCGTAGCAAACAGATCTATATTTTTAAAGTTTTGTTAAAAATACTAATTACATGTTTTTATATTTTATGTGCAGGATTTTGTGTTGTGTTATATTTTGTTTTGAGCATTCTAATTTGTTGTTTACAGGTGTTAATATATTTAATTTTTTTTAAATTTTTATTTATATTTATTTTGACATTTTATAACCTAACATTTTTTTCTTTTGGGTTGATGCCTTAAGGGTAGACAGGTAACCAACAAACTTTGAATTTGTTAAAACATTTTTTAGACCATCTCTTGCATACTTTTAAAATGAACTAGGAACTTTGTTTTAGTAATTAATGGAACATTTAGGTGATTAAAATAATTTTTTTATATTTATCCTTTCAAATTTACAACTTAATACCAAGGGGTCAAAATAACACCACCACACCTTTCTATTTGGGGCTTAAAAATGAACTAATCTTTCAAAGATTTTATATTCACTACTTGTTTCAATTAACACTTTGTTTTTGCAAAATACAAGGATTTTTCATGTATTCTATTCCATTTTTCCCCTTTATGGAACCCTTGGAATCAAAATCACTTTTATTATTTTCAAATTGCCTAGTCTAAGGCATAGAAAGTATGTCATCTAAAGCACTCCCTAAAAAATCACAAAAGTATTGGGTGACCTTGACAATGACCCTAAAGTCATTCTATTTTATGATTTATTTATTTCATGTAAACTTGGATTGTGAGGGGGACATCATTACCTCCTATGAGTTCTTTAGGGAAGCTTTAAGTTGAGGTTTCACCTCTCGGTATTGAATTTATTTGGCTCCATATTAGAGTTGCACATGAGATGTAGTGGTAGTTCAGACATTGCACTAAACTTAGAAAATAATAGGATGTAGTGGTTGCAAAAATGACTAGACCTTTTTGAAACAAGCCAAATGATATAGACCCAAAATACATGTTTTTTTTTTCATTATTTGACGTGAAATTCATTATGTAACTGATTCCTCTAGAACATTCAAAAACTTGTAGATCTTAGACAAATCCCCAATTGTCATGAAAGTATTGTTGGTGCAAGGTGTACCTCAAGGTCCATCTCATAGTACTATCATTTGAGATAAGGGGGGTGTAAAAAATTTACTATATAATGTGCATTTAATTTTGTATGAACACTTAAAATCCTCTTTAATGACATATATTCATGGATTCTAACAATAACAAGCAACCTCATCAGTTTAGGATCTAAAAATGATTAATTAGTTGGTTTTATCCTAGATTAAAGTCTTGTTTGGATTCAAAACATGGTTTAAACAAATGATATAAACGAAAAGACATGGTCCTCATTTTACTTTAAACAAAGAGGCATCATTTTGCCCACATGAAATCATAAATTTGCCTTGTTAAAAATTTGTCAAAACTTGGAGTCATATCATCCAGTTTGCCATAATTATGTTGGCTAATTAAGTCTATACCATTGCCAAAGTTGTTTAAGTCCTTCATTTATAATATAAATTTGAAATTTCACATTTATAAGTTCATAAGATTGATGTGTTAAGTGGGTTTTCCATTTACACTAAACTTGAGGGAACTTAGGTTTAATTTCCAATTTGGGTTGAAGGTCATTTAAGACTCATGATATTTATCACCACTTGATAGACTTAAGTCATTTTATGCTAAACACTTTCACTTATAGTTTATGCACCAAAAAATTTTGAGTTAAGAAATGTAGTGTTATGTTGTCAAATTTGTGAGAAATTATCTTTGCCTTAGAGAGTTTTCGAAATAAGCATTTTGTCACATCTTTTGGGTAGTCAAGTGTTGTTACACTGCCCAAAACATTTTATAAATTATTTCATAGGCCCTCTTGCATAGAGTTCAAATTTTTTCCTACATTTTCAAACCAATCTGAGTATGCTTTTATGAACATTTGTCTAACATAGTTATGTCTTTCACTTTTGTCTAGCTTATTTGTCAAAAGAACCAAGTTTTACACCATTATTTATGAGAAAATAAACTATCTCTAAAGTGCCTTTTGTTTCATAACTTATACCTATTTGATTAATTCCATGTCCAAGAATCAAATGCCTTATGTTTGTTATAAGTGTTTCAAATCTATTAGATTAAAAATTTCATCTATTTTCAAAGTCTAGCTTTTGATGCCATTTGACCAAGTGTCCTAGTACATGCCTTGTTTGAGCCTAGCTTTTCACACCACATTTGGCCAAAAGACCTAGCAAAATTTAATTTTCTAGAGTAAATTGATTTGAAACACTTCAACCTTAGTGTTTGAAATTTTTATTTTTGGTTCATTTACTTAATATTTTTTGTGTAAGACGTGTGACATTAGACACTTAACACTAGCTTGTGTTATCACAAATATTTGCATAAACCTTTTGATCCTTTTGACAAATCTAGACCAAGTTGAAACAACATTTTCTAGATAGTGTCTTTTTATAGTTTAAAGAGCTCCTTTTTCCACAAAGCATTAACTATGGATCCCAACATGTATTCCTATACTCGTAGTGGACTCATGTATAATCTAGGTATTAGTAATGTGCTTATGCAAGAAGAAATGATGCAAGACCCCTACGTCGATAATATTGCTTATGAGATGGATCTTTATCCTTCTTATAATACTCAATTAGAGGCACAAAGCCAAGATCCATTGGCTAACTATTTGGTTAATACACCACCTTATTGAAAACAAAACCAAGAACAAACTACACATTACCTAGCTATAATACCCATAACTAACTAACCAATTATTCAATAGTCATGCTCTACTAATATGACTTCCACATATGATCTATTTTTGTTTTAGAATCATTTATTGGAGAATAAAGATGATATTTTAGTTATATCCACAAAGGTAGGTGCCAAGTTTCCAACATACTTCCCTCATGAGAATCTACCAAGCCTAATAAGAATTCCCCACAACATAATTTATGATAATTAGGCTTCTTGTATTAATCCTTTGGCTCTAGTCTAAACAACATATCAGGACCCTAATATGCCTAATATAGGAAAAAACCTCATAGAAGACCATAACCAAATACAGATGGCATATCAAACTTAACTTAATCTAACATGCAATTTCAATCAGATGACCATGGTGAGCAAACCTCTTATTGACTTAGTTACTTCAACAAGAGTTTTATAGAGTTAGCTAGTCAAGATAATTAGAGCTCAAACCCATTCATGAAAAATAATTCAATAGACAACTTGCTACATATGTCTATTATTATAGAAGTGTCTTCTACTTCTATGTAGAATAATGAGAAAAATATAGTGGACAATGTGTAAGTAATGTCCAATCCAAATCAAAGTGGTACTAACTTACAAAAAACTAGTCAACAACATGTGCCTACAGATAATACCATGAGTGGATAATCATACCATGGAGTAGGATTTTCTACATCCCAACCTCAACTAGCTACTTTATCAACTATGTAACCAATAGGATTAGGTAGTCAAACAACACCCAATGTCATACCTCAAAAATAGAATGTGGTGAATCCTACTCCTACTCAATAAGGGATGAGTAATATTCCACAATGGTAGGAATAATCTAATGTACCAAAAAAATAGAGGTTCAATATATGATCACCTCAATAAGGGGTAACTAATTTTTCACCTCTTCAAGTAGTGTCAAATACACCTCCTTAGTTGCAGGCTAATGTACCAATCCAAAACAAATGATGACTAGCCAACAACATGTAAATACTAGTCAATGATAGATGTCAAATCATCAACATGCTTTCACTTCCCAGTAAGGATTTTTGCAACAAGGAGGATCTCATGTTTCTTAAGTACCTACTAGACAACAATTAGTGCAAAATGTGCCACAAGTTCCCACTCAATAGCAAGGTTTTACTAGTTGACAACTTGTCTCTTTTTAACCATAGAAGGCATAGTATAGTTATATCCCTCAATCCCAACCACAAAATACTCCAAGTCAAACCTTCATAGCCAAACCAAACTAGAATATCACACAACCAAATGTGTAATTTCAAGTACATCTTAATCCATTTATGAATATTCTTGGTCTATTTCCGAACCAAACCAATATACCCCAATAGATATCTCCATCATACCCTGGTCAAAGTATCCCACTTGTGACCTCCCACCTATATACCTAAACAAATATTCTCCCTCAAACCAATGTTCCTTCTAGTTTCCTATCCTAAGAATTGTAATAGATGAAGGATGCAATTATTGTCATTTAGGATGGGAAATAGACTAAAAAGTTTAAATTGGATGACATGTGTTCTTATCCATTCAACATGGAGTACTTGAGGATACCATTTCCTCTAGGATATAAACCACTAAAATTCAGCAACTACAAAGGGAAAGGTGGCCCTAAGGCCCATTTAACTAAGTTCTTTGTCACATGTTAACCAGTGGCAATAGTGATATATAATTTTTTTGTTTTTTCCAAGGATTGTAGCTATACAATCCTTGGAATGGTTTTTAAAGTTTCCCAAGAATTTACTAAAATATTTTAATGATATTTTTGATAGTTTGTGCAACACTTTTCCTATAATTTCAAACATGAGATTTTATTAGTTGACTTAACACAAGTAAAATAAAAGGATAGTGAGAGTTTTGTAAGTTATCTACAGTGATGGAGAGCCCTTTTAAGTTGATTCACCCATAGTTTACTAGATTAAAAAATTAGCCTCTATGTTTACTAAAAAATTTCATAGTGAGATATCTTATCATTTAGAACTATAATGTGCATATACTTTCAAGGATATCATCAAGAAAGTCTTGTTGATTGAACAAGCCCTTATTAATAAAGTGATCATCAAGCTTACATCAACTAATTATAATTAAGGTACCAATTAGAGAAGTGGCCAAAACCAACATCTAATCTAAGTGCAAGCATCACAACCAGCATAGGCCAATAACCAAGATAGACTAAAGCAATTCAATTGCAATAGAAATGTTGTGTGGTAATGGAGTAATCAATTCACATCATGTAAAAATAATGAAAACATCATATACACCACCTTTTTAGCTTACTCTTACCTAATAACCTCTCCAACCAATGCCACAAGCACAATAACCAAGACCTATGCAATAAATGTAGAAACCTTTACCATTACAAACACCTCCTCCAAGGATAACTATACCTATGAATCATGTCTTTAGTGACCTAGGAGAGTCTATTGAGTCTATATTTCACAAACTTTACATTATTATTCTAATTAGTGGGCCTATACCAAAGCATTATCCATAAGGCATTCCTTATCCTGATTGGTACGATGAAAATGAATTCTATGAGCATCATCGGGTCAATGGGCATAATCTATGAAGATGTGTAAAAATCAATCATTTTATTGAGAATATGTTAGATTATGGGGATATAATATTGGATAATGGTGCATCCACCTCTAATCAAATTCCTAGGATTTATCAAAAGATGTTTCCCCAACATAACACATAGTACGAACATAACAATCAACAATAACAATAACACCGATCGATGCAACAACAAAATCAATAGTATTAAAATTAAAGGTCAAAATAGTAGAATAAATAAAATCAACAATAGAACCCATAATGTTAGAATAATGGACAAAACCAAGGTTAATATAGTAATAACCAATAAATCGACCATGTAGTTATACATGACTACAATAGGGTTGTAAGTCATATTGTAGGGGGCAGTGTTAATACCATCTACATTAATCCTAGACTATACACTAATCAATATAGACCATTTATAAATAATACCACTCAACCAAATTACATGTATAATTCTTCTTTGACTTAGGACTACACATATGCAAACTAGTAAATCAAGACTCCTACTTTTGGACCATATAATGATAACTCACCCTTGGTATATGACCACATACAAGTGTACTAATAACTGAAACTTGTCCTATTTAGTCCTACACCATTCCTAGCATTTGTTAGCAATTATGGTCTAGCATATAATCTTAATTTTTTAATCATAACTTACAGGTCAAAGATTACAATCCCAAGTCCACAACCATCTACCACTTTGCATGTTATCCAACCAACTATTCAACCTCAGAATAAATTATTCACCATTGACCAAGACAAAAAGTTTGATATTATGGAACAATTATAGAAGACACGAACGTAAATTTCTATTTTATATTTGTTATTAATGTCAACAATATATAAGAAAATTTTGAATGATTTTTTAATCCAATCCACTATTTCCAGTGGCATATTCACTAATAAATTTCAAACTTTGGTTAGACACCTAGCTCCAGCCCAACAAGTCGCATTCAACCAAAGTGATATGTCTTCCCTTGGCCCATTTCATAATAATCCATTTTACATATAAGTTTATATAAAGTGGCATAAAGTGAAATGTGTCCTTATAGACAATGGGTTAGGCCTCAACATAATGTCTCTAAAGATCATCAAGATTCTTGGGTACATAATGGTAGATCTCAAGCCAGAAATGATAACTATCAAAGCCTACGATAATTAGGAAAGAGAATGACAAGGCACCATTAGCTTATCAATTATCATTGGGCCTTTAACCTATGATAGACTTTACCATGTGATTTATCTTGAACTATCATATAATATGCTTCTATGTATGACTTTATTACATGAGATTCATGTAATCCCATCAATGTTGCACCAATGTATCAAGTTCTCCCACTCAAGGATAGAAGTGAATATTCTAAGAGATTTACACCCATATCAAGACTATAAACATCTTGAGGCAAGGTTTTAAAGTTAAAATTACCAATATGACATGAATCCATGTTCCATTCAAGATAAAGGAAAGGCCATACTTATTGATCCTCCATAGGATAATTTCATAGATCCTAATACCTTGGATTCCATTTTCCACATACCACCTCCTGAAGCTTACAATCATTTCACCATTTCAGATAATACCCTAAGGGAGTATGTGACCCATGATACCTTCCATATTTCTAATCTTCCTCAAAATCCAAAGACCTTTGGGTGACCTAAAAATACCCCACACATGTATTGGAAATAAAATAACAAAGATAAGGGACCTATCATGTTTATACCAACATCTGGCCTAAAACTAGACCCTCTTGAAGTGGATGAACCATGGTTTTACAATGACAACCAAGCTGATTATTATAAAACTGAAAATTATCCTATTCCCAATAGGATCATGGAGCATCAAGATTATGAAAGAAGAGGCCTCAGACTAATTCAAAAAGGAACCATTGAGCCAATTTCTATGACTAAGTACAAAAGACCCTATGGACTTAGATTTAGAATTTTTAGAGGTGACCCCATATATCTTATTCAAGTTCCATGATTGGTGGCTAGTGATGATGGTACTAATAGTGAATCAGAGTCTAATCATAGCCTCACCTTTGATGACCTAGCTGAGACTAACCTATTTGATAACAATGCCATATGTACTCTTACCTCAATCATTTGTCACAACCCATTATCACTATATTATATCCAACTGATAGATTGGGACCAACAAGAATCCAATTTACTAGTTGATAATTTTTAGAATGATGAGGCATTCTATGATTTTCTAGGTCCTAGAGATAATGTTCCATAGGGATATCATAAGTTAGGTTTCTCAAATACATTAGATATTGAAGCCTATTTTGGAGAGCAGGTGAACACTCTTAGCTAAAATAAAATAAATAAAACATTGAGGTCCCAAAGTGAAAACCCCTTTGAGGTGTTTTTTGACTAGGGAAAAAGTAAAGATAAAGGCCAATATAGTGGTAAAACCTATTCCAGGCGCCATTAGATGGGGCTATTTATTCTTCTTTAAATTTATACCAAGAGACTAGCAACTATGACCTTGCCTATGGATCTATGTTTAGATTTACATAAAAATAAGTATTTGACTAATTTTTTCAAAAATTTATGACTATTTTTGTTACATGGCTAGATCTCCCATTGGGGGACTCCGATTCATCATGCCTAGGAGATGTTGAAGAGTAAGTCGTAATAGAAGACTCTAATATAGTGCAAATTTAAATTCTTTGCCTACTATCCTAGAAGATGATTCAACCCTTCTAGTCAACGATATAATATAATTAAACATTAGGACTTCATCAAACCCAAAATTTATAAAATGAGGCATGGCTGTCATTGAGGAGGATTGTGAAGTCTGTATAACTTTGTTGAGAGAATTTGTAGATATCTTTACATGGGCTTATTCTAACATGTCAGGTTTGGACCTTACCTTGGTTTTGCACTACCTTGTGGCCAATATTGATGCCAAAATGGTGAAATAAAATCTATGTAAGATGCATCCTCAAATTATTGTCTTGGTAAAGAAAGCTTTGGAAAAAGTCTTAGAAGCAAGATGTATCTGGTTCATTGACTACTTAGAATGGATATCTAATGTTGTACCTATTAGAAAAAAGCTTGAAGGAATCAAAATCTATACTAATTTCTGAGACATAAACAAATCTTATCCTAAGGATGACTTTCCATTACCTAATATTGACATGATCTTCAATTGCAAGGTAGGTTATGAAATGTTTTCACTCATGGATGGCTTTTTAGGATATAACTAGATTGGAATATCACCAAAAGACCAACATAAAATAGCATTCACCACTCCACGAGGAACATTTTGTTATCGGGTAATGCCATTTATTATTAATAATGTTAGAGTTACATATCAAAGGGACATGATTGTCATATTCCATGATATGATGCATGATATTATTGGAGACTATGTTGATGACATATTAGGAAAATCCAAAACCAAGGTTAATCATCCAATAGTTTTACATAATATATTTGAAATATTATGGAAGTATAAAGTTAGACTCAATCCAAAAAATGTGTGTTTGGAGTAACCTTAAGAAAGTTACTTGGCTCTACTGTGTCTCATATGGGCATTGAATTTGATTCAGACAAAGTTTATGCTATAATTGAGATGCTACCATCAACCAATTTGAAGCAACTCTATAATTTGTAGAGCAAGATCTAGTCAATCTAATGCTTCATCTCTCAATTAGCAGATAAGTGTCATCCATTTACATATCTTCTAAAGAAGGGAGTTGTATTTCACTGGGATGACCACTACCAAATAGATTTTCAATAACTCAAGGACTATCTAGTTAATCCACCTATTTTACTACCTTCTATGGCAAAAAGGACATTCTTATTTTATCTATCAACTATCAATAATGCCTTGGGGTAACATTTGGCTCAATATGATAATAATGTAAAAGAGCATGTAGTATACTAATTAATCCATACCTTGGTCACATATGAACACAACTTTACACCTATTGAAAAAGCTTGTCTATCCATGGTCTTCATAGCTCAAAAACTATGCCATTACATGTTGAACAATAAGACCATGGTCATTTCAAAAGTAGATCCACTCAAGTATCTACTATCTAAAACAACTTTAAAAGGTAGAATGGCCAAATGGACCATGATTCTTAGTGAGTTTGATGTAGAGTATGTCAATCAAAAGGCAATCAAAGGATATGTCCTTGTATGTCAACTTGTTGAAGAACCCCTTACAGACACAAAGACACTCAGATTTAATTTTCTTGATGAATCCATAATAACCATCATTGACACACCTCTTGAGGAGCAACACTAGAAGCTATATTTTGATGGTTCATTTAATGCACACGGATTAGGGGTAGGTTTATTATTTATTACACCATGGGGGGATCTAATCCCTACAACTTTCAAAATCATTTTTCCATATACAAACAACATGGTTGAGTATGAAGCACTTGTTGAAAGACTTTGATAGGTAGTAAATTAGAACATATCTCATCTCTAAGTTTATGGTGATTCTCAGTTTATCATCAATTAGGTCATAGAACATTTTCAAACCAAAGATGATAAGCTCATTTGATATAATTCTATGTTTGATACCCTAAAACAACAAATTTCCAATATCCAATTTTAGAATATACTAAGGGATAGTAACAAAATTGTAGATGCCATGGCTACTATCGGCTCTCTGATTTGACAAATAGACAAAGCTAGATAATATCAGTTCCTTATTGAGAATTTGTTCACAGTAGCTCATGAACCTTCAACCATTTCAATTATTTGTGATATTATTGGTCTTAATTCTGTCTGATACTCAGACCTTTACAACTACATTCATGACCAATTTCTACCACTAACTTATCTTGAAAACAAACCAAAGCCTTTATTCATCATTTTAATCATTATACACTACTTAGATCCACCCTTTACCATTATAGTTCTGATGGAACTCTACTTCATTGTTTAAATTTGGTAGAGTATACACTAGAATTAAGAGAATTTCGTGAAGGAGTATGTGGAGATCATTTTAGTGGGGTAGTCTTATCTAAAAATATCTTGCATACTAGTTATTATTAGCACACAATGGAGGCAGATTCAACTACATATGTAAAGAAGTATGACAAATGTCAATGACATGTTAATCTGATTCATACCCTAGCACAAAATTTGCAACCAATGTTGACACCATGGCCATTTGTTACATAGGGACTTGACCTCATTAGGAAAATAAACGCCACTCCATTTGATGGCCATAAATATATCCTTACCTTCACCAAATATTTCACTAAGTGGGTTGAAGCTATACCCCTCACTTAAATGACTAGAAAGTAAATTTCCAAGTTCATCTTCAATCATCTCAATTACTACCATGGTATCCCCTCTGACATTATATCTAATAATTGAGGATCATTAAAGAATAAGAATGTTGACAAGATATGTACCAAATACAACATCACACAACATTTTTCTATGGCATTTTACCCTCAAGGTAATGGCCAGGCTGAACCATCAAATAAAACCATTATCAATATTCTCAAGAAGATTGTCAATGATACTAGTCATGATTAGCACCTTTAGATATTCCTCACCCTTTGGGCATACCATACCAATCATTGTACTCCCACAAGAGACACTCCACACTCACTTGTTTAGGTATTAAATCCATCCTTCCCATTGAGGTTGAATTATCTTCATTGTGCATATCTTTCAAGCATGTGCTAGATGATCATGACTATCGAGTAACTCACCTATAAGATCTAGACCTTCTTGATGAAAAATGCATAGCTACACTCAATAATCTTTAAGCGTATCAAAATAGACTCAAAGGCCACTACAATTAATGTGTCAAGTATAAAACATTTGAATTTGGTGATCTTATTTCTGAATAAAACCAAAAGAATACCATAGTTGAGAAGAAGCATAAAGGTAAATTTAAACCAAATTGAATATGACCTTTCATCACTATTGCATATTATAGATCAAGAACATACAAGATTGCCACACTAGATGGAGATGAACTTCTTGAGATGATGAATATTATTCACCTCAAGTGGTACTATACTTGAGTTCTAAATTTTATTATCTATAAGGATGTCTCAATGGTGCCATTTTATGACTATTCTTATTTGTATAAATATCATTCTTATCCATCCTCTTAGCTATCTCTACTTTATATTTCTGATCTATCAACCAAATATGTCCTAAATCCTAGCCTGTTTGACCTTGGTTTCATCATTGGTTACACCTTTTTAGCACCATTTATTCCAATCAGTTTCATCAATTATTTTGAGTAATTCAAATAGAGATTGTATTTTGGATTAGTATAACATAAGCTTTGGTAGTTACATCCTTCATTTTTTGTTCCTTTCTTATTACCAGTGTTGCTACTAATTATAGCCACCTTTGGGAAAATTAGTACCATTGATCTATGTCATTATGTCCTAGTTATAACCACCTATGGGAAAACTAGGGGAGACATTTATTTATTGAGCCTTGACATACCATCTTACTACTTCCTATGCCATACTATGAATTTTTACCAACTATGCCTATTTTCTTTGAATTGATGGCTATGCTAGTCCAGTTCCTCTTTTATAAGGGTAGAACTACAGTGACTTGTGGTCCTACTCTAGGACTATGTAGATAGTGCTCAATACATTTTGAGGTCAGCTCAGTCACCCTTTCCACCATACTCTTGTAATTTTGTGTGTAACCTAATTTTGAATGCTCTTACCATTTTGTGAACAACCTAAGTTTAAATGCTATCACCATTATATGAGCTTGAACCATTTACTATTTCATCATTCTTGATCGAGTTGAGATAATTTAAAAAAATTTAAAATATTTGTAAAATCATTATAAAAACTAAAAACACTGACCAATTCTTTATCTTAAGGAATCTGAGAACCCTTACTAAGTTGTAAGAAAAATAACTTGCTTTTTAGTTTTCCCATCCTTTTTTTCCTTTTCCTCTCACACACTTGCCATTTTCTAAGACCATTCCTATTCTTCTATCACATCTATTGTGTTTATTTTCATCAGTTATCACATTCTTCCCATTCCCTGGGAGAACTACATTTGGCCTAAAGTTTTTTTATTAGATATTACATCCATAGAAATATGTAGGCAGCATCCACTTGCCTAATTCATATGGAGATATCTCAACCACCCCCTTTCTTTTCTTCTATTCCACCATTTTATTCATTTGTTATGTTGTCACCTATTTTCTAGGGGCAATATTTGTATGGTTTCTATAACATTGTTTATTTGTTTGTCTATGCTTATTTTATTTGTTTGTCTACCTATTTATTTGCTTTCAACAATTTTTACTTTATTTAGTTTATATGTATTCATTGGGTGATTCCTTTCCCACACTTATACTCAAATCCATCCATATTCATATGTTTATATTTTCATCATGGTTTATATAATTAGTGCATTATTTTCTATTGAGTGTTGGATTATGGGAGTCAGTCTTCATGCATATTTTGGCCCAATCCTCATGATGCTATACCATTATACCTACCAACATGTGATACAAAAAAACTCATATTCAAGTATTCTATTTAGTAATGGTAGCATCAACATCTATTTATATTGATGTCTTGATTCAATCCCAATCATATCCAAAATAGAGTAATTAATCACAAAAGAATTTCAACCTTTATTAGTTTCGATGAACATCTCCCTACTAGTAGGTTGTTTCAATTCATCATTACCCTCTATGTTAAGTTATCATCATACTCGACCAAGTTTATCATGTTTTTCATAATCAAGGTCCAATAATTATAACCACTTATAGGAAAATCATTGTACACTATCCCACCTACATTTCTTGATGATTATAACCACCTTTGGGAAAATCATTGTGTTCTAACTACTTTACTTTTTCTTCCCATATAAGGACACTTTGTTATCTTTTTTGTCTATCCCAACTGGGGCAGCTCTATCTTCTTAATGATTATAACCACCTTTAGGTAAATCATTATGTTATCATACCACATTGCCACTATCAGGGTACAATGCTTATAACCACCTTCGGGAAAACCATTATAAACTAGCCCACTTGTATTTTTAGTGATTTTGATTACTTTTAAAAATCATTATCTTTTCACCCCCATCATCTTTCCTTTCTTTAGTCCCTTCATTTTTCTTCTTATTGAGGGACCATTTGTCATCCTACTTATTCTAACAATTCCCTCAAGGGGCCATCATACAATTAGTTTATCATCATTAAAATTATAGGTATACATGACCTTTGAATTATTTGAGAAGATGATACTATGCTTATAGCTTGTAACACATTCTCAAATAGGGGCAAACTGTAGACACCTAAATTTGGCCACCAATGACCTCTAACTAAGCTTTTGACCAATTTCTAATTAAAGTGCACAATTTGGCCTAAAACATTAAAATATACTAAATGAGTTGAAATTTATATATTTAAGTTCCAATTTTGTCTATAGTATCACTAAATGGGATAATTTAACTTATGGGCTGACTATCTTTGATCAGTTCATTTAAAGTTAAATTGCTAATTTTGCACCTAGGTGCCTTGGATTGCTCTTTTCTATCAAATCTCTTGCATGATACATGTGCCTTTGTTATTTGGTTTTGGTAACATCCTAAATGGGATAATACATCTAATACAACTGACATTGACTTTCAACTCCAATTGAGTCAAATTTTAGACCAATAACAAGACATTTTGACCAATTTGATTAATTTATATACCAAGAGATAAAATTTGCACTAAAGTTGACTAATTAGGCTTTAGGTTAATTAAACCAAATTAAGGACTTATGGTAATTTTCCATGGAACTTGTTGAATAAATCTTTGTTATAAATTAATTTTTATTAACTGCATTATTAGGTGACATCATCATATGGGGTGGCATCCATAAGCCATAAATGCATAAAATATCAAGATTATGGGTCTCCCATGCCTCACTAAGACCCTCCATGCCTATTCAATACCCCTTTATCCCAAATATTAATGGGGATAATTGGAGAATGAATTTCATATTTGGATTTATTCATGGCCACACATCTCAATCTTGAGATGGATGGTCATGGTTGATCCTCAAACCATTCCAAAAATCTATAAATAGGAGGCCTTGCCTATTGAATTTTAAGATCTTTTATGCCAAACTTATAATGTCCAAATGCATTCAAAAATCATTGAATCTTAGTTTTATAATGCCAAGTTATTGAGTCAAGCCAAGCCAAGCCAAAGCCAAAGGTGTTAAGAGAAGATGAAGGTAGCCACACTCCATTGAAGAAGATCTCTTGAATCACAAGCCAAGTTAGCCAAAGTCAGAGCTTTTTTGAGAAATAAAGGATTTGGTAAGAAATTGGTGTTTTGTGTTCATATTTATTATTTATATCCATTTTTAGTTGTGTTCTCAAATGGATTACCCTCACTAAGGTCTCCCTAGTAACTAGGCCTAGAGATGTATGCTATATAGTAGGTTGGTTTTTCAATTTGATTTCATTTTGTCACTAACAAGATACTAACACCTCTCTTGAGTCAAATTCCTAGTTCACATATTTGATAATAAAGTTTTGAAGAATGATTGACCCTCCCTCTCAATCATTTTGAATACAACACTAGAAATAAGTGTAATTAATTTATGTATATTAACATGGTATAAGGGTATTATAATGACACTTGTAATAGTGAAATATTTGGAATAATGTACCCCTAGTATAAGCATGGCCTCTACGTAGAGGTAAGTCTAAAATTTGTATGTCCATGTGTAAGATGTATGTCATAGATCACACTAATATTACATGAAATGTATGTGTGCATGAAAATAAATGCCACCAAACATATAATAAATAACAAATGTATATAGTTTAATATTGTAAAAATGTCATTATCAAGTCTTGTTTTATTTTATTTTTTTAAATTTAAAGTTCTTAAACTTTCTTGATTATTTTTTGAAATACTTGATATGTTTTCTCATAAATATATGATTATATCATAGTAATCAAGATTTAAGTCAATAAAAATTGGATTATCCCTGAAATTATGGATTTACATTGTCTTTTATTCTATTGTCTCTTGTTTGCCATACTTTGTTCCTATTATTATCTTTGAAAACTTTTCCTCTTCATGAGTACCATCTATATTATGTTTAATATTAATTTTATTTTCCTAATGTGAGAAGGAAATATATTTATAGATTTTATTCTCTATATCATCCATTAGCTATAATCATTCCAATCCTAATGTGATTGTCTACTAGGTGGTATAAGGTGTCATCCATATGAATGTATCAACAATATTTGGACCATAAGAAATAAACATGGTAATGTGTTCTAGGAATTTACCATGGTGTGGATTGAATAGGTATTTAATGGGGAGGATAAAGTGTAGTAATATTGTGACATTACATACATTTTGGAGTTGATATTTATCAATATGAATCTATTTTTTATAATTGACTTATATAAATGCTATAATAGTAAATTTCTCATATGAAGGAGAGTGTTATCTTTTATTTATATATATATATATATTAATGTGTGGTTTATATTGAATCTATATTACCTTAATAATTAATTCATTTTTGTATCTTTAGATCCACTTATGTAATGTGTCATTGTGATCTATGTCATTTCATCCAATTCTATGATAAGCACAACATGATTTTACTTATTCATGTCAAGTAAATAGCAATGTGGTGAGATTTTGATCAAGTAATATTTGAAATATTGTTCTTAGTTTATCTTCAAGACTCGTGACTTTCAATGATGTTGGATATTTTTTATCTACCATTTCCTCATTATTTATTAAAATGTGTGATTTACTCTTGTCTATGTCATGTTTGAATTAAATATCATATTCACCTGGTGTAAGATGATATTAAAACTATTTTATAAATTTATAATGTACTCATAATCTTTCATTGTTGCCTTTATTTGACCCCAATTTTTTTTATTAAATAGTAAATTATGATTTTTCCATTTTTATTTTATATGAATCATCTCAATTTTCTCCAATTCTAATAGGTGTGAATAGAGCATAAGAATAATATTCATGTGAAGGATTGAATTTTGTATTCTATATTTTATCATGAATCATATCTTCCTTATGGTTATTGTTGTCATCCTATCATAATAATATGTTACTAAGCCATATAGATATTCCAAATTCATTAGTAAAAGAAGATTTGGAATAGGTTTTGGTTGTTCTATATAAATTTTTGGTTCATTTTGTATAGTTAATTTATGTGTTCTAATTTATTCTTTGTCATTTTTAGTATTTGATTCACCTACATAATATGTATGCATACTAGTTCTTATACTCAATTTTAAGGATAAATAATGGTATGATATTCCACATATGTTTGTGATTGGCCCTCATTATTAGATTGAGTCATCTTACAATATTTTAAAATGCCATCATCCATTGGTTATGTGTAATAATACCCTTCATGCATGAATTTGATAAATATATGTAATTTTAATGGTTATTCTTCCATAACATGTATCTATTTTTTTCCCAAAAATTAGGTTGTAATGTAACTGATTAGGCATCATGTAAAATGTAATGGATGAAATGTTGAGACCTAGTTATATATCCAATGATATAGTTATAATAATCTAATGTAGAGTTTTAAAAATCATTTATTGATTTGATATAAATTATTAATGGTATCCATGTTAATACCCAATATTTTTAATAAGGTAATGTTACACATATTCAATCCAAAACCATTATATACTAACATACATTTGAAAACATTTCTTTGCACTTGAATTTTAGTGAAAAATGATAGGTT
>JARHVA010003499.1:1090000-1157500 GCA_037957365.1 Torreya grandis | reverse complement strand
ATGAAATTATTTATATAGTAACCATGTAAAAACCTAAGTTCCCTTTAGGGATTAATCCTTATTTATAGGGTTTCATTGTTAGTAGAAATATATAAAGCATAAGTTACACAAATATTTTAGTAATATAAATAAATTACAAGTGTGAAACACATTATATTGTATATAAAATATGTTCTCATTTAGAATATCAAAATTTTGTAGAAGGTGAACAATTCCCTTTGATTGGGAAGTTGAAATGTCATGTAAATGAAGAGTTATGGTATATTCACATAAATATATAATTTGTATTTATAAAATAATATGTTAAACTTGAACTATAATGTAATATCTATTAATACATGAAGTACCTTGAGTATTTTGTTACTAATAATAATCTAATTGCATAATCTCATCTTGAATTATTTTAATCTTCCTTGAGAATGAATATATCCTAGATATTAATTATAAATTTAACTCTATAAATCTATTAAAAAAACTTATAAATGAACAAACACTAATGAAAAACCCACAAAAAAGAGTTGCACATGAATAAGTGTGATTTTAAACTATAACCTATTGAAAATTCCTATAGAATATCTAGAGTCACATCAAAATATCATAAACTACAATAATTAACATTTATTTACAAGTGATTATAGGGACCACTATTAATAATGGCTCCATTTTTAGGACCTAAATATGGTGAAATGGTTACATAGCCTGACGGATCTTGAAAATTGGGCTATACAAAAGGATCCATAAGTTCATAGAGGAAGAAGACAAAACAATAAGAGATTATTTAGAAGACATCATTTATAAATATATTCACCATGAAATTTATGAGATATTTTGGTGAGAGTTTCTATAATTACTAGCATCATGACTATCTAAACTAGAATAATACTTATTGTAATCAACACACCCCCACTCTCATTTTATTTCGAATAGGGACCCTTTAAATTTTGAGAGGTCTAGTTCTACTTTGAAAATATTTTTCATTAGCATTCATATGTGTACATAGCTAGACTCAAAAGATTTAAGAGTTATTATCCCTTGTGTGGAAGATTTTGTAAGTATGATGTTTAATATAAATTTAATTGGCATTCCCTCGTTATGTAGCTTTTTAGTACATGATTTAGTCATACTAACATATTAATTGATTTATGGAGTTCTGCATAGATGCAGGTTTTCCAATATGCATGAGAATTACTAACTAGGAATCCTAAATTCAAACTTAGTGTATTTTGCACTGCATAAATTATGCATTTTTAAATTTTTGTCTTCAAAATTATTATTTAAAAACTTTGTCTTAACAAATTTTGTTTGGAAACATTGTCTTCAAAAATTTTATGATTATCAATATTCATTCATCATAACTTTTAGGTTTTGATTAATATGTGTCTTCATGAGTTTTGTCTTCAAAAAATTTATTTGGAACTTTTATTGAGATTTTTTATCTTTGTAGGATGTGTACACCACTCTTAGTTTTCTCAAGTCATGTAATTTAAAACTTTTATTTCTTCACATATTTCTAGTCTTCATGATAAGTGATCATTGAAACTTGTGTTTGTCAATTTTTTTTATCATCGTGAAATTTATTGTCATAACTTTGGGTCTTCAAAACTTTTATTCACAAATTCTTCCCATCAAAACATTTGATTTTATGAACTTTTGGCTTTCATGAGTTTTATACTTCATGTATTTTGGATTTTTTTTTTTTTTTTGAAAGTGTGACTTGAAGGTCTTTGGATTTTTTGTTTGAAATTTTTATTCATGAAGTGTGCTAAGAATTTTTTTCCATAATATTTAGTATTTAAGACTTTTATTTGTAACTTTTGTTCATGGTGTGTGCTATGAATTTTTTTTCATAAGTTTTTTTCTTTATAGCCTTTGTCTTCACAATTTGCATATTTGATGAATTACAAAAATTGGTTGGCTCAATCTCAATGCATGTTTTGACACCCAAATTTTAAAGGAACAATATGAGGCATAATTGAGTTTACAAAATATTAACAACATGGTTAAAATTTTCTAAAGTAAAATTGTGGCATTTCTTCAAACATATAGAAAGCCTATGTGATATTTTCACCAAACAAGCCTCTGTCAATTTCTAATAGGATCTTTAGGGCCATAATCTAGACGAAATAGAGGAAAAACTTATCTTTTCAAGGGAGAAGGTTATAAAATTAGAGATATTTTGGATAGGATTTAGGACCATAAAGGTTAATAATGGACATATATAAGCACAAGTCACTAAAGTACACATTCCATCTCTTTTAAAATATAGAGGTGATTAGATTACAACATATTGTTAGATAAACATTACCCAGACCTAGAAATGAATAAACATGTCATGTCTAGAGCTTCAAGTTTAGATCCACCATCTAGTTTAACTCTTGTGATAACTTCATTCCCTTTGACTACATCAAGTGAAATTCCATCCACCACGTAAGCCCTAACTTTGAGTAAACCTTAGTTTTATTGAATTGATTTTATATATATTTTGCATATAAATTGGTGAATGTAACTAAATTATATTTCTACTACACATATGCATGTAAGAGTCAACTAAATAATTTTATAACATGAACACATTACATGGTTTCAATAGGTGCATGCCTTATTCTAAAGATGTAGTTTTGGCTACATTTAATTATACATGCATAACTAATATCCAATCAGAACTCTCATTCTTATTATTAACATGTAATTTGATACTTTGAATGGATTTGGAGGATGAGGTGACCCCTCCCCAAATTTATTGATATGTGTCATCTTCTCATTTTGAGTTAGTTGAAAATTTTATCACTACAAGAATAAATCTCTTATGATTGTCATGTAACTATGTTGATATTTTTTAATTCTAGTTATGTGTAATTAGTTATTTTATTTTTATGGTTGATTGATTCATCAATTCAAAGTGTGAAAAAGATAATAAGAATTTATTATTTCTATTATTGGTGTATGATTATATAAGATGTGAAATATCTATTTGATGATTACCAAGCATCATTGATTATATTTTAACTAAGTTGAATCTTTCAATTATATGAGTGTGTAGAAGTGTTTTCTTGAATATAGATTTCTAAGTGTGACTAATAGATGCCTTAGATACTTCTATGATTTGAGCTATAATATTATAAATAAGGGTGTAAAATAATAACTCTAAATAGGATGAACATTTAGTTGATATCTCAGAATATACCATAACATTGTTTCCTTGACTCTTTAACTATTTTTTGTGTGTACAATAGCTACTAGATTAAAGCATTAGTTTGAAGACAATTGTCTACAGAGAGACTAGCCTAAAATTAATCCCTCTTGAAATCAATAATCTTTCTTTTTTACCCTATATTTCCCTCTTTTGGATTTATTTTGAGATCTACTGACTTTAGCATAGGTTCCATCCATCCAAGTCAACTAGGTTTTAACTTTATTTTAGGTTTCACTCATCCATGCACCTGGATAACAAATGACATGCTGAACCTAATAATAAATTGGTGAATGTAACAATTTTTTTTCTACTTCATGGACATATGTAAGAGTCAAATAAATAATTTTTTAACATGCACATGTTTCATGGTTTCATTAAGTGCAAGTTTTATTTTGAGGATGCAATATTAGCTATCTTTAATTATACATGTAGAATTAACATCAAATTAGGACTCTCATTCTGAATATTAGCATTTAATTTGATACTTTGTATGGATTTTAAGCATGAGGTGACCCATCCTAAAATATATTTATATGTTTAGTCCTCTTATTTTGAGTTTTTGCAAATTTTTATCAATACAAAAATAAATCTCTTTTGATTATCATGCAACTATGTTGATATTTTTCTATTCCAATTATGTGTAGTTAGTTATTTTATTTTTTGGTTGGTTGATTCATTAATTCAATGTGTGAAAAAATTACTGATAATTCCTTATTATTATCTATGTATGATGATATAATATGTTAAACAACTATTAGATGATTAGCAAATATCATTGGTTACATGCAACTAAGTTGACTATTCCAATTCTCTGAGTGCATAAAAGTGTTTTCCTCAATATATCTTTTTAAGTGTGATCAATATTTGTCTTAGTTACCTCTATAATATAATTTATATATTATGAATAAGGGTATGAAAAAAAAACTCTAAATAAGATCAAAATTTAGTTGAGATCTTAGAGTTTACTATATCAACATTTTTTGACTTTTTAAGTGTATTTATATGTGTGTGTGCTATAGCTACTATCTAAAAGAATTAGTTTCAAGACACTTATCCAAAAATATACCATCCTAAAATTAATCCCTCTTGAATTCATAGTGCTTTGTTTTCTACCCTACGTCTCCATATTTTGGAGTTTTTCTAGACCTACCCACTCTAGCATAGGTTCTATCCATCCAACTCACATAGGTTTTAACTTTCTTTTATGTTTCACTCATCCAAATAGTTGGTTAACAACATGTATACTTAGCTTGATATTTGACCACCTATTTTTTTAACCCATACTTGTAAATTATGCGATACCATGGAGTTTATTTCCATTGAAATTCTAAAATGTTAGGTTACCTCGTTAATCTATGGTAGGCATAAAAACCACATCAATAGAAAATGTAGAGATAAAAGGATGTCCTAAAAATTCGAATTGTATTCAAATAGGAGGGCCTCAAACTTTAGTTGTATTCAAATAAGAGGGCCTAAACCTTTGATTCTATTCAAACAAATATATATCCTCCTATGATCAATTCTTCATTAATTTTATTTTAGTCAATTAAAAATTTAAAAGTTTAGAATGAGTTGGCTTTGATAATCACTCATATATATCTTAAGTATTCAACATGATCTCTTGGATAACCCATTCACATACCTTCTGATATTCCATAGGAATCACCCAAGATCTATTGAAGGGCATCTCATTTAATACAAATCTAGTATGTATGTTCTATATATCAAATTTGATGATGTGATCTATAAGTTTCTCCCTTTCACACTAATCATAATACTCTAGATCCCATTATTGTTAAAAAAAATCTAAGCATGAACATGTTGATCCTAAATCTTTTGAGCTGAGAATTCATGACATAGTCAAAGAAGAAGAAGAGATATCATATGGAGATAATGATCATATCATAAGAGATGTAGAAGAGTGTATTAAAACCATAAAAGAAGATATTTTAATTTTATAGGATCAATTAAGATAACAACTAAAAGAAGAAGAATTTTTTAAGATATAAGAGTTAGACTATGATGATTCTATCACTATAATTGATGATATAATTGAAGAGGATAATGACATTGATGAGGAAAGCTTCAATTTAGAATAACACTATCAACCTTTTCAACATCTCTACAAAATATAAAATGCTTATGAAGAGGATCAATTACTTTTCCTTGTAGAAGAAAATATTAGCTTGGAAGATGGCACTAATGACTCTTTTGACTACTAATTTTCATCAGAATATCTATCAAAAGACTTGTTTGATGATTACATTCCATACTTGTTATCCCATTATCATGCAATATTTAATGTTGGGATTTCAAATTATGTTATGCTTGAGGTAGGTATGTATTTTTATCATGAGGAAATTGAAAAGGAATGTTGGCTGCCCCCAATAATTTTGATTTTATTTATGAGCTCTTATTCCATGGAATTAATTCACATAAATGACCATGCCTTGATTTAATTAATTTAAATTTCATTTGGTGCCTAATTTTAATGTACAATCCACTATGGTTAATTATGTTATTAACTAAGAAACCCAATGTGTGTGGACATCAACATCCTTAGGAATTATAGTAAAAACCCCTAATTACACACATTATTCCCATGAAGTCACAAATCTCTCAAAGTATAACTTTTTAGAAGAAGCATATTTTATAGATGGTAATAATTAGATTTTCAATTCAAAAGAATAACGAAAAAGATGGTCAAAATATAGTGGATAATATGATCCCTATTAAATTGAAAAATAAGGATTATGTTACTCCTAAAATTAAAAATAATGAGCCCTAGATAAACACATCTATTATTGATTTAACTATTTTAGGAATATTAAAGTTTTATTCCTAATTTAGTTAAGGTTTTGAGTCAATTAAATAAGTAAATAATATTACAATAATTAAGCTATAGATTTATATAATTTAATTATAATTTGAACCTTTCTAAAAATAGTAATAAATGTCAAAAAATTAAGACTTAGCTAAAAATTGACTAAGATAGCCAAGATAGGGTACGAAATTTGTTATGCAAGACTAGGATAGTGTCACAAATTAGGATCTAACTTTCATTTTATGAAAGGATAAGAGCACCAAAATAGGACACCTTGGGGTCTGGTACTATAGTCATCTTCTTCTACTATTGTCTAAGAGATCTGAGCTCTTTGGGTTTTATTCATTGCCTTTGTATGAGTTTGTTTATGGAATTTTGGATGTTGGATGTCTACAGAACTCCCTATAGATCTGATTTAGTCTTCAAATCCTAGACTCCATTATGCTTTGACACACTTTGAGATAGAGCGGGGTTTATTGTGTATAATATGCATTGAACGTGTATCTACACCCATTATTTTGGCATGTTGCCTATATACCAATACTCCAAAGAGGGATCAAGCCATATGTAATTCTCCAACTTGATGTGCTTTATGAAATAATGTGTATGAAGATGTAAAATGCTAAAAATGGGTGTGCTTGAGGTGGTTAGGGACTAGTGTAAGAGTTTGAATAAGATTATAGTTGTATTATATGGTTGTATATAGAAAATAGGGAATATGCCTAAGTAATCTTGCTTATATTATTGATTACTTCATCATATTTTCCAAACCCTTCTAAATGAGATTTGATTGGGATGTTATAGAGATCTATTGGTTATAGGTCAAATGTATTAATGCTAGGCTAACATAATGAGGAAGATTAATCAAGAGAAAATGGTCACTTGGGATCAAAATGTAATTAGATAAGAGCATTGAACTCAAAAACCCTAGGGTTAAGTGTTATATTCTAAGTTGGGTGCTATTGTTATGAGTGTATGGGACCTAGGGGGATGGATTTGTCATTAGAAAAGCAACCTTATTGAGCTAAAATTAGTTTGTAGAAGTTTATACATGACTGGGAATAAGCAATAAGGTATCTACAAGGGTCATGAGAGAATGCAAGAGGGACTTATGTGTTGGGTGTCACAAGCCACACTCAAGTTACCAATTTTCACATTTTATATAACTACATTTATACCCCCTTTATTCTAGTGATGCAACAAATCAAAATAATAAGATAAACAAAAAATAGAAAGCATACCTAAACTTAATTATAAGGGTGAATCCCATGAAGCTATGTGGTGTTGGGTGTGTATAAAGAGAGCACATTGTGAAGTGTAAATATATAAAAGAAAACAAAGAGTAGATCAGCTTTTATTAGATACACTATATTTAAAATAATAATGTACAAAGTTGGGTAAGAGAGAGAGGAAGAGAATAGAATGAATACACCATGTATATGGATCAATCCAAAACTCATTTTGATGTTGAGTGATGATGGATGATGCTAAGTGATGATGGATTATTCTGAATAATCTTAGGTATGTGCTATACCAAGAGTAATATCATGAATGGAGCTGAATGCTCAATCCTTAAGAGTGGATCAATAATGTAAAGGCTAGCCTGTGAGCTCCATTATCATCCACTAAGAGAAGTTATGTGATCATACATGTGTTAATAGATGTTTGGACTATGTGTTCAATCCCTTTGAGTAGGTTTTTGAAGAACATAAAGGGTAGTTAATCCTTTGGCTTTATAATTATCCTATAAAGTGAAGGTTTGAAATGATACTAGTATGAAGTTTGTGTCATATGAGAGGGCTATTGAAGCACATAAATAATATATAATCTAAAAAAATGGTGTGGATATTTGAATATGTGTTAAAAACTTAGCTACTCTTGGCCACTTAGAAAAGGTGGAGATTAGACTTGTATGAAGGCCAATCTGAAATTGGGTAATAGGCTTATGTGGAATCCACTAAAAAATGTGGAGGTTAGTCTTATATGAAATTCACTCTTTAAATGATGCCAACTACCTATAGATGGAATAAGGCATGTAATTATTGAGAATATCTAGGTATTGTACTAAACTTGAAAAGAAAAGAAGTCAAATATGTCATAGACATTACCTCCCAATCATTGGCATCTAAAACATGGATTCTAATATGGAAGTTATACCAATTGCCTAACCTAAAACTAGAAGTCAGAGCTATCATTCCATGCATGATTCCCCCTATATCTATATTCTCTAAGAAAAATTATACTAAAACTACTAATTTTGAATTGTGTTGTTGCTAACAAAATTGTAACTATACTTACTTTTCTGTCTATTTCTAGAAAATATAGATTTTTCTTTGTTTGGATAAGAGCAACAAAATAGGACACCCTAATATCTATCATTATATTCCAATCTTGGTGCTATTGTATTGAGTTGATTTTAATGACTGTTCAATAATTGTCACTATCTATCTAGTTTATTCTACCTAGTTTGAAATCCGAATACTATTCTGGCTGTTTTGTAATCTGATTTTTCAATTGGTAGGATCTTTGATATCTATGACAAAACCCATATTTATTTCCCCCTATTCTGATGGTAAAAATGAAGACCCCATAATGACTGCCCTCAAAACAAAGAGCCCTATAAGTGTGTTATGCTATGAACATACATGATATAGTAATGATAATCGACAAGATATCTCGGGATATATAATGGTTTGTATGAGAGATTGTTAGATCAATAAGGTTATACATAGATTGATAAAAGAATGTAATAGCATGCGAAGTGTACTGAATTGAAACTTAAAATGTTAGTTTCCAAGGATGGATTTAGCATGATGTCCATTATGGCATCTAAGAAAGAAAGATAATGCATGATTTGGATCATGACATTACATACAATTGAAAAGTAATCAAGCAACAAGCACACAAGGCAATAAGTAAGAATCATATAAGAGTGTACAAGGGGCCAAAAAAAAGGTACATGGGCATATGTCACTCAAAATAGAAATAAATCATACAAGGCATGTTCAAATTCCATACACATATAATTGAAAAGAAACAAGGTTGGCACAAGATCCATAGGCACATAGAAGAGTCCAAGCAAAGGACATTGTAAAATGTCCTAAGGCACACATAAGAATAGAATCAAATGACATTGGCTAATGTCCTAAGGTACATATAGGATAAAAAATAAGAATTGAGAAATGTAATCACATCTAACTATATAAAGCAAGGAAAGAAAGCATGTAAATACTATAAATACAATTGCATGTAACTAATCAAACCAAGAAGTGAAAGTATGAAAGACATGGAGTACAAGACTAGGTATATGCTAAGAAATACATAAGTGTTATATAATAGTGAGATGTTGGTAGAGTGATTTGTATAAGCTAGTAAATAATGTACATCATACATGATAGCTAGAGTATGTGGAGTAGGAATGAAATAACTTGGATGGTGTAGTCATGTACAAGATGCCCCCAATGGGTAGATATATCAATGTATGTCTCCAATGTAGAATTAGGATGACCCATCAATGGGTAGCATAAAGAAATCAAGGATCTAGAAGTCATCGCACACACTCAAAGAAGATCAAGTGAAGTATGGTAATGTAGATAATTGGACAAACAATAACATAAAAGAATAGAATGTAAGTCTAGTGTGGTAGTAGAAATGTAAATCATGGAGAATGCATACAATTGAAATATTTTTATGTTTTTGATATATTTGAATGTTTTTAGATTTTTAAATTTTGTATTATTTTTGGATTTTGAAATACTTGAATGTTTTTTGTATTTTGGAATATTTAAATGTTTTTATATTTTGAAATTTTATATTATTTTATGTATTTTGGTATAAGTTATGTACAATCAGTCATGATGAGACTATGTACAATAAATAGTAGGAAAATATGTATAAGCAAGAGAAAATAAACTATGTACAAGTAAGGCTAAGGAGAGATGATACTAACCAATGAGTCTCATGGGAGACTCCCTATCATGGTGTCTTATATCAAAGAGAGGGATTGTTCATGCTCATGAAGCATGATGGAATGGTTAAGATTATTTCTCTAAAAGTTGTATATTTTTAAATGCTTTGAAATATCTATAGTGGAAACCATCTATGGAGTCACCCTATAACTCTATGAAGTGGATGAAATTGTACATCTCCTAGGGACCCATCTAGTAGTAAGAGAATCTCTCTGAGCATGTTCTCTATGTGTAAAGGCATGGGACCTCAATGATACTTTCTTGGGTGTGAACACTATAGCTGGAAGTTGTATAGAATTTTAAAACTAAGGTTTCTCTAAAAGAGGCCTCTATTGAAGTTTATGAACTCTCTATACTAGTAAATAAGGCCTTAACTATGTTTGAATCCAAATTGGAGGAAGAACTAAAACTAGTGGAGAAATTGAAACTGGTGGTGGAATTAAAACTAGTGATTACAAAGTAGTAGATGGATCTAAGGTGGGGAGTGGTAACTCATATGGATTTCCACCAACTATGCAAACCTAATTAGCATGAATGAATTTCATTCATCTATGAACTATAAAAGGTACTTCTCAAATTTTATGAATCCATGGTTCACCAAATAACATATAAAAAAATCTTGCATTGGTAATAATAGTAAATGTTGTGGCCATATGTGTTGGACCAACCTATAGATAAAGTACAATCTCACCTTATGAACTCTATATGTGCCCATTAAATCCACTGATAACTATGTATGTTAGCGTAATATCCTACTCTAAATATTCCAAATGCTACAGTAATGTCATAGTGTACATGTTCACACTAGCTCAATTGTCTATGAGAATAATATTAATAAGATGATTATAAATTTAGGATTTGATAAAGAGTAAATGATAATCTGAATCATCCTTAACTATCTCTTAGTCTGAGAAGGAGATGAAAGGTCTAGCTATAACTCTAGAATTATATACACTAATCATGTTGATCAAAGGATGTAACTCAATCAAAGGTGCTTGATATATATCTGGTGGAGGATGTGCATGATATGCATGATGTACACCTAATGTATCCCCTATCTCTTATTTAGAATGATTTGGAAAACATTATAAGAATATTTTCAAAGCTTTATCAAATGTTTGCTTTGCTTGAGGAAGCTTAATTGAAGTGTCAAGATCAATAAAGTTTCCATATATCAGTTCATATATCTTGTGTTTCAAATTGATGCATCTATTTTTTATGTGGCTTGGTGCCCTATGAAAATAAAAAAATGCATTCTAATCATATCCCATTAGAAGAGGCTTTGTTGGATAAGCTTCCAAAATAGGGTGGAGAGATATGATATTACATTCAAAAAGATATTGTAAAACTCTTGATGGAGTTATTGGTAGATTAGAAAAATTTCATCGAGGAGGTATAAATAAAACCACTCATTGAGGGGGCTTTGAAGTTACATTAACTATAGGCTGATTTTGAATCTTGCTATCATTAACCTCTACTTTTTATGGGACTTGGATGTTAATCTTGTTTGTTGTTTCTAATATTCTTGTGTACTTGAGTTTTCCTATTGAAATTAATTTGACTTCCCTTTCCTTTAATTATGACATAACTTAGTAAAGGAAGATAATATTTTGAACATTATTGATTCATGTAAAGCTAGTAGAAGATAATCTTTTGAACATTATTGATTCATGCAAAGCTAGTAGAAGACACTATTTGAAAAAATATTGTAACTCTTGATTCACCATGGAGCTATTCATCTTGGCCAAGATAGTCTTATATCAAAGAACATAATTTGTGAGACACTCATTTGACCTTTATTTTTATTGTGCAACTTGGGCATAGGAAACATTATCACCAATGCTAATATTGATATGAGCTAGGAAAATGTTTGCTAAATGATTGAATGCATTGACTAATTGATTTGGTATACTTTAGAACCTTTGTAAAGTATAATCCTTTAGACTACATGGAAATATCTTGGTTAGTAGCTAATCATTTGGAAAATAGTCCAAGCATGTTACATGAAAATATCTCAAGTGTATCTCTATGTCACCCTTTCCATCATATATAGTGAGCTTAGGTTGAACAAAACCTAGTGGTAAGGGTTTAGAAGCATTATGATGTGTCAATGGTGTATGAAGTAGAGTAAAAAAATCCAAGGTCTACGTAGGTCTACAAGCACCTTGGATTAAAGAGATTTTATCTCTTACATAAGGGCTACCACATCAAGAGACAAAGATGTACTAGCTATAACTAGCGGTGCCTCATAGGAAGGTTTGGCTACTATAGGGGGTTGTTGAGACATAATTTCCCCCATAGTATCATTTACAACTAGATGCTTTGAAGGAATGGAAGACTCAATTTATTTAGCCTTTTTGATTTCCATGATAGATTATAATATAATAGTACGATCTTAGGGTTGTTCCTTGAGTCTATCTCAAAAAATTTGTAGGATAAAATATTTATTAAGGATAACTTCATTATCATCTATAGGTGGAAGTGGATCAAGAGTTTTATGTGGTGGGTCATGAAAATTAGTGTTTGTATCATCATTGTTATTCTCATACTGCTCATTGTCAAAATTATCCTTATGGAAATTGGTGTAATTTGGATGTGTAGGATCTATAATAAGAACTTGAGCTAGTTTTTTATCCATGGTAAATGCTCAAGTTGAAGGAATATAGGTGAATTTATGAGGGTTTCCACTAATTATTGAACTTCATCTCAAATAAAGAGATGCAAGGAGCTTAGGTGGCATAAATAAAAAACTTGAATAATGGAAGAAAGATTAAACAAATGTAATCTAAATAGTGGACTGAAATATGCATAAAAAGGATACAAAGCTCACAAGAATTTAAGGTGATACCTCAAAAACAATGGGACCTAGTATATGCAACTAGGGTTTTGAAAAATAATTGTTTGAAAATTACTATGGAATTTTAAAATTTGCTGTGAATTTTTTATTTAAATATGTAGGTAAAAAATCAAAAATTATTAAAAAATTCTTTATTTAAAGGGACCTACAAGATACAACTAGGGTTTGGAATAAAATGTTTTTTTTAAATTACTATGGAATTTTAAAAATTAATGCTAATTTATGATTTAAATATTTAGGTAAAAAATTAGAAAATTATTGGAAAAATCTTGACTTAAAGGGACCTAGTGTATGCAACTAGGGTTTGGAATATATATGTGTGTGTGTGTGTGTGTGTGTGTGTGTGTGTGTGTGTGTGTGTGTGTGTGTGTGTGTGTGTGTGTGTGTGTGTGTGTGTGTTACTATGGAATTTTAAAATTTAAAGTTAATTTATGATATAAATATGCAAGTAAAAATCAAAAACATATTGTAAAAATCAGCAAAGAATTTACCTTAAGGTTTCTAGGGTTTTTATGGGCAAACAAAGTAAGTCAAGTTTAATAAATGATTTAATTATTTTGGGAATTTTTGAGTTTTATTCATATTTTTGTTAAGGTTCTGAGTCAATTAAATCAGTAAATAATATTACAATAATTAATCTAATAATTTGTATAATTTAATTATAATTTGAACCTTTCTAAAAATGGTAATAAATATGGAGAAAATAAAACTTATCTAGAAAAATACTAAGATGGATAAGACAAGGTCTAAAATTTCCTATGTAGGACTGGGATAGTGTCACAAATCAGGATCTGGCTTTGTTTTATGAAAGGAAAAGAGCACTAAAATAAGACACCCTAGGGTCTAGCACTATAGTCCTCTTCTTCCATTGTTTTCTAGGAGACCTAAGCTTTATGGGTTTTGTTTGGTACCCTTATGTGATCCTACTTGTGAAATTTTGGATGATATATGTCTAAAAAAACTTGATATAGAGTTGATTTAGTCTTCAAACCCAAGACTCCATTATGTTTTGACACACTTTAAGATAAAGGGGGGTGTTAGTGTGTGTAATATGTATTGAATTTGTATCCACACCCCTTATGTCGCCACACTGCCTACATACCAATAATCCTAAGAGGGATCAAGCCATATGTAGTTCTCGCACTTGATATGCTTTATGCAATAGTGTGTATGAAGATGTAAAATGTTAAAAATAGGTGTGTTTAAGGTGGCTAGGGATTGGTGTAAGGGTTTGATAAGATTATGTTTGTTTTGGACGGTTGTATGCAAATAATAGGGAAATATGTCTGAGTAGTCTTACATGTAATCTTAATTGATTTGTGATATTTTCCAACCCCTTATAAATGAAATTTGAATGGGATTTTATAGAGACATGTTGGTCATGGGTCAAATGTATTTGTGTTAGGATTACATAATGAGGAAGATAAATTATGATAAAATGGTCACCTAGGCTTGAAATATGATTAGATAGGAGCACCGAACTCAAACACCCTAGGGTTTGGTGATATAGTCTATGTTGGGTGATATTGTACTGAGGGTATAGGACATAAGGGGATGGATTTGTCATGGGAAAAATATCTTGGCTAAGCTAGAATTAGGTCTTAAAATCCTATAGATGATTGGGAATAAGAAAGAAGGTGTCTAGAAGGGTCACAAGAGCATGCAAGAGGGACATATGGATTGGGTATCACAAGCCACACTCAAGTTACAAATTTTCACATTTTATATGACTACAGTTATAAATCAAGTTATGTATTTTGAATTTCAAAACCCTTAAACTTATGGTGATTATTGGTATGATTTTGCCTCTTAACCAAGTAATAACTTTTGTGATTACAATTTTGTGCTGTTTTTTTTTAACACATGAGAAATAATGGTGAGTTTCTATAACATATGTATCATAGGGAGGAGTTATTTTTTTATTATGTCTAGGATGTTATAATGAGTGAGCCCACTCTTTTTTTACAATAAGAGGTAAAGGCTCAAAATTATACTTAATGAATACAAGGATGTCCTTGCCTATCTCATAATTTTAATGGAGAAAACATTTATATTACCAAAGAGTGATATCCACACCAAACAAAGTTTTCAAATCCATCCACCATCTTATTTAGGTTTCCTTTAGAGTAAGAGTAGGATTAGGAGTAAATTGGTTTTTTTGTTTTCTATCATTCTCTTTCATTATAACAATCATCATAATTTCTAGATTATCCTTTTCTTTTTCCAACATTTTTTTTTCCTTAGTTTAGTTCTATGTTTTCTAGATTAGGTTTATTTTGTTTTGTGACAATATGATTGAATTATTTTGGTATGACCAAGCTAGTATCCAATTCACTAGACTTATCATACATGATTTAGTTGATATAAATCCATGAGGGAGGTTTCAAAAGAGAGAAAACATTTAGGAAGAACATAAAACAAAGCACACAATATGGTTTATTTATAGGTTTTACACCTTTTGTGTCTAAGATTTTAAAAGTTTATGTAAGTGATGAAAAATGAACCATGATTATATCAAAATTGAATAATTTTATTAGGTATGTAAAATATGCTCTAATTACTCCATACAAATTTAGTAAGATTTCTTATTTATTTGGTTAAAATGAAAATTTCACATTAGTACTTGTTTGAGGTAATAACCATTAATATAAATATAGCTGGTAGGGGACCTCTAGTAAATCAAGTTTTCACATTCACCAATTGATAGTGGTTCCTACCATCCTTCTTCCATTCATATTTTGAAAAAATAAAAGGACAAATGTATCTTAAAGAGTGATCAATAAACCAAAATAAAATCTAAAGGTGATTAAAGACTCATATGATGAAATAAGATTAATGTACCATGAATCATGCAAGTTTATGAAGGGAGAAAAGGGGAGGAATCAAAGGTATCTCTATCAGGGCTATATACACCAAGATAACAACTAAGAAATGCTCAAAATTCCCTAGTTTTTATTATGCTTCAAAGAAACTAGTATGAAACCTATAATTTATTCCAAGTCTTTTCTAAAGTCCTGAAAATAAGATTTTAAGAAAATCACGTCATCACAAAAAGATCTATGTTGTGAGCAAGGATAATATGTTTCATGAAGTAATTGGGATTCTCTTTCATGTTTTTGATTAAATTATTATTAGTTTATGTTTTTCATGTTTTATTCTAGGTTTCTAACTAGATATTCTAAGTTTTTAAATACTTGGGAGTATTCCCCCTATGAGTCATCATTTGTTGTACTCAACACACCCCCACTCTCATTATTTATGAACAGGAATCCATTAAATTTTTATAGGTTTAGTTCTACATTGAAAATATTTTTCATCAACATCCATAAGTATATATAGTTAGACTCAAAGGCTTTAAAATTTCTTATTCTTTGTGTGGAAGATCTTGTTTTAGATTATGGTAAAAATAGGTTTTGAAGGGACCCCAAAACCTTGTACAAGAAGAAAGATAAACATTTAAGCACAGCCAGGTTAACACAAGAACCTGATAACAAAAAAGAACCAAGACCAGGTTTTACAGGGACCTAATATCGACAAAAAAGAACATGAAAAAATAGCTGTCAAAACACGGAACTAAAAGATAACCAAATGGATTAGCAAACTTCCAGATCCGTAACCAGCAAACCAAGAAAAAATGACTAGTTTGCTGCCCCCAAAAAACCAATCAGCAGAAAGGAACTTTGGATGAATCTTTTAAATTCGGATTTTTCTTTTTGCATGACCAAAGATTCATATCTAGAGGAGGGACCAAAGGCTTAGCCTTCTTTCTTCTGACTGCTGTCCAGCCATCTTCTACCTTAGCTACCTCAGCAACCCATGCCTCAGAAGACATTGATTTGTGGACACTAGAAGGCATAAACTCCTTGTGACAGTCTAACACAGTCTGGCTCTTAGAAAGATCCTCCAAAACAAGGGAAGAGATCACCACCTCCTCCTCAGGCTCAGCTGTATCTTTAACTTCAACCTCCTCAGAGGTTGCATTTGATTATTTCTCCAGTGATTCCTCTTCATCTTCCGAATCGGATTGCAACCTTTCCTCATTCTCGGTCTCAGAATCTGTTGTTGTCTCCAAAGGTTGTTTGTCTATGCTATGTTCAGAGAAATCCTTTGGCCACCAAGAAGGTGAACGTCTGGGATTGTTTTTCCCATCACCACAACGGGCAGCAATATGTCTTGTATGGTGACACTTCCTACACCTAAAAGGAATTCCCTCATAATCCAAGATTTGTGTCCAGGAACCCCTTGGGTAATCAATGCAAATCACCTTAGGAAGGCCCTTTGAAACATCCAGGTCAGCTAGAAATCGTGCACAAGCCGAATGGTGGCTCTTAGTACTATCTTCTTCATATAGAAACTCCGCTATATCATTTCCAATGGTTTTATAAATTACCTCTTGCCACAAATGTATTGAAAGATAAGGGAGCCGCACCCATATAGGGATCTTGTTAAAGGATTCCGAGAGAGGATTAAAATCCTTGTGCCAAGGTTTGGCCATTAGGGGAAATTTGCCCTGCCAAGAAAAATTATTGTGGCACAAAATAGACTTCCTATCTTCAGGGCTTTGAAATATTACTATAAAAAAACCCTGGCACAGGGCTGTATTTTACCATCTTTAATATGCAACCAACTCTTAGCAATCTAGTTCTGTAGATCTACAAAAGAGGGCCAGAAACCTCTGAAGCGGAAGATGGCAGCACAAGAGGAAAACCATTTTTCTTCTTGAAAGATATTTTTTGCTAATTTAGGGTCTAGAGTTACCCTAATAGGTTTTAAAGCACTTACCAGTGATACACGGGTGGGTACAGGTGTTGTGTGAGTCTGAGCATCATGTATTTCTACTTTAAAGGCCACCACATCCGCATAGGTTCACCCCCCTGGTCCATGCCCTAAACCAGGAACGTTGGCTAGACACACAGCTGTAGTATCTCCAATCCCCGTAGCAGAAATCCCTTTGCGGGTATTTTGGTTCCTCCCTCTATTATCAGGAAGAACCTCCTTCGTAACGGTAGCCACATCCTCACCGGCCTCTCCGATCACAGCATCCAATTTCAAATGTGGCTTTGCGCGCACAATTTCCGGAGACAAAATCATCGTGATTTTTCACATTACAAATTGTAAATGTTATTGTTTACTTATATCTATGAAAATCTTAATCTGTGTGGAAGATCTTGTTAAGTATGGTGTTTGATATAAATACAATTGCCATTCCCTCATTAGTAGCCAAGTTTGTACTATATAATTTATTCAAACTAACATATTAATGGCTTTAGGGAGTTTTACATACATCTAATTTTTCCAATATGCATGAGAATTAATAACTAGAAATCCTAAATTTTAGACATAGCCAATTTTTGACTTTGCAAGTTGTGCATTATTTAATTTTTGTCTTAATAACTTTTATTTGGAAACTTTGTATTTCATAATTTTGTTTAGAAAATTTATCTTTAAAACTTTCATGATTCATGATATTAATTCCTCACAACTTTTGGGTTTCACTTCATCCATGTATTCATGAGTTTTGGCTTTAAAACTTTTGATTGTACTTTTATTCATAGGATGTGTTCATAAGTCTTGGTTTTCACAAGTTGTGTACTTTAGAAATTTTATTTTTTCTCATCTTTTTGGTCTTTTCAAGAAGTGTTCATCATATTTTTTGGAGTGTTGAAAAAAAATTGTGACAACTTTTTATCTTCAAAATTTTTGTTCACAACTTTTCCCCATCAAATCCTTTTATTCTCAAAACTTTCACCTTTCATGAGTTGTATACATCACATATTTTGGCATTTCATACTTTTTGTAAAATGTGACTTTTGGGTCTTTGGAGTTTTTTAGAATTGTTATTTTTGAGTTGTGTTCATAAATTTTGTTCTCAATATATGGTCTTCAAAACTTTTGTTTCAAACTTTTGTTCATTAGGTGTGCTAAAAAATTTTATTCACAAGTTTTGTTCTCCTTAGGCTTTTTCTTCCTATTTCATGTGTTTTAGGTGTCATGAGAATTGGTTGACTCAGTCTCAACCCAATTTCTAGCACCCAAATTCTACAGACATGCTATGTGGCATAATTTATTTTGTGTAAGATTCAAGACAAGGTAGCTTATCCAAGGTAATAACATGAAATTTATTCAAATGTATAGAAAGTATATGTGGCATACCCACAAAGTTGGCCTTTGCTAATTTCAAACAAGATCTTCAAGGCCATACTCTGGAGTAAATAAAGAAGGAACTTATATTTACAAAGAGAAGTTTACCAAAGTATAAATATTTTATATGGGATTTAGAACCAAAAAGACCGAGCATGGATGTCTATTAGTGTAAGTCATTGGAGTCCATAAGCCATCTCTTTTAAATACAAATGTGATAAGATTGCAACATAGTGTTGGATATAAACATTATCAAGACCTAGTAGCATAGAAACATGATATGTTTGGAGCTTGAAATTTAGTTTCACCTATAGTTTAAATCTTGTGACCACTTAATTCCCTCCAACCGCTTCAATTACCATTCCATCAACCATACTAGCCCCAGATTTGAGTAAAAATTAGTTTTCTTGAGTTTATTTTATATATATTATGCATGTAAAATGGTTAATGTAACTAAATTCTATTTATACATCATGGATTCATGTAAGGTTCAACTAAATAATTTTATAACATACACATGTTACATGGTTTTATCACATTCAAATTTTATTATGGATATGCAATTTTGGCTATATTTAATTATACATGCAAAATTAACATCTAATGAGAACTATTTTTTTAATTAACATGTAATTTGATACTTTGCTTGGATTTGGAGGATGAGGTGACCCCTCCCCAAATATATTTATATGTGCAATCCTCTCAATTTTGGGTTTTGGAAAATTTCATCCGTATAGGAATAAATCTCTTTTGATTGTCACACAACTGTGATGACATTTTTCTATTTCAATTCTATGTAATTAGTTATTTTATTTTTATGTTTAGATGATTCAATAATTCAAAGTGTGCAAAAACTATCAATAATTCCTTCTTGTTATTAATGGTGTATGTTGATACAATATGTGAAATAGTTATTGGATGATTAGTAGGTATCATTGATTATATGTAACTAGGTTGACTATTTTAATTCTCTAAGTGTGTAGAAGTATTTTACTCAATATAGACTTCTAAGTGTAAGTAATAGTTACCTTAGATACCTCTCTGATCTAAGCTATGTTATTTTGAATAAGTATGTGAAAAAACTCTAAATAGGAGAAACATTTAGTTGAGTTCTCAGAGTTTTTTATATCATCTTTTCCTTGAATCCTTAAATGTGTTTGTATGTGTGTGTAATACATACTAGTTGAAAGCAATAATTTTAAGACACTTTTAAATGAAGAGACCAACCTAAAATTAATCTCTCTTGAAATGAAAAATCTTTATTTTTTGACCTAGTTTTCCCTCTCTTGGAGTTTTTTGAGATCTACCCACGTTAGCAAAGGTTCCATCCATCCAAATGAACTATATTTTAAATTTATTTTATATTTCAACCATCCACACACCTAATTAAAAATATGCATGATCGATCTGTTATTAAATTGTTGAATGTAACTAAAATTTATTTCTACTTCATATATGCATGTAAGAGTCAACTAAAGAATTTCATAACATGTACACATTGCATGGTTTCATCAAGTGAAAGTCTTATTTTTAAGATGAAATTTTGGATATATTTAATTATACATAAATAATTACCATCTAATTAAAACTCTCATTTTGATTATTAGCATGCAACTTGATACTTTTCATGGATTTGAAGGATGAGGTGACCCATCCCAAAATCTATGATATGTCTAATACTCTCATTTTGAGTGTTGGAAATTTTTATCAATACAAGAAGAAATATCTTTTGATTATCACGTAACTATGTTAAAAAAATTCTATTCAAATTTTATGTAATTTGTTATTTTATTTTTATGATTGGTTGATTAATTAATCAAAGTGTGCAAAACTTACCAAGAATTCCTTCTTGTTATTAATAATGTATTTTGATTTAAGATGTGAAAAAACTAATGGATGATTAGTAGATATCATTGATTATTTGCATCTAGGTTGACTATTTTTTGAGTGTTTAATTTTTTTTTCCTCAATATAGATTTATAAGTGTGAGTAATAATTACCTTAGATATCTCTTTGATCTAAGCTATAGTGTTATGAATAAGGGTGTGCAACAACAAATCTAAATAGTAAAAGAATTTAGTTGAGATCTTAGAGTTTACTATATAATATTTTCCTTGAATCATTAACTATGTTTGTATGTTTTTGTGTAATATATACTAGCTAAAAGCATTATTTTCAATAAACTTGCCCACAAATAGACAAACATGAAAGTAATACCTATTGAAATCACAAAGCTTTATTTTATACCCTTGCTTTCCCTCTTTTTGAATTTTTTTGAGACCTACCCACTTTAGCATAGGTTCCATCCATCCAACTGAAATAGGTTTTAACATTCTTGTAGGTTTTACTCATCCATACACCTGGTAAATGACATGCATGCTAAGTGTACTATTCTACCACCTAGTTGTTTAACCCATACCTAAAACCATGCCCTAGAGTGGTTTTTATCTCCATTGAGATCCTAATGTGTTAAAGGTTACCTCATTAATATGTGGTATCCATAAAAACCACATAAATAGAAACTATGGTGATAGAATGAGGGCCTACAACATCTAGTTATATTCAAATAGGAGGGCCTAAACCTCTATTTGTATTCAAATAATAAGGCTTAAACCTATGGTTGTATTCAAATGAATAGACCCCTTATTATTATTATTAATTCTTAATTCATTTTATTTTAGTCACTTGTTAATGTCTAAAAAACCCCAAAAAAATTAGAAAACTTAGAAATTAAAAGACTGAGAATGATTTGGCTTGGTGAATCACCCATAGATATCTAATGTATTTAATATGATCTCCTAGATAACCCATTCGTATACCTTCCTAAATTACACAATAATAACCCAAGAGTTACCAAAGGGCATCTCACTACTTGCAAATCTAATATGTGTGTTTTAGATATCAAATTAGAGGTTTTAATATGTAGGTTCTTCCCTTTTATGTTGGGAGAAAAAATGCATGATTAGTTTTTGGAGTTGGAACCTCATTTTATCACTAGTTGGATAAGTTTTGAAGAAATTTTTTATTATTATATTTGGTCTAAATATTGATTCTCATGATTTAAAAATTAATTTAACTACTTCTATGATATTATCTACAACAAGAATGTTGGATATGACTTGTATGAAATTTGTTCAAATGGAAACTTGGTTGTTTCACCTGGATAAGAGTTTAGTGGAAGGATTTACTTCTAATACAAATTTTCTACATAATTAGAATATTATGGATCCCATCATTATTATATAAAACAATCGTAAGTATGAACATGTTTATCCTAAAGCTGTTGATTCCCAAATTCATGATGGTGTTAAATAAGAAGAAAAGATCTTAGATGGAGAGTGTGATCAAATAATAAGAGAGGTAAAAGTGAGTATTTTTTTAAGGTGTTGTAAATTATGTCTCCAAGGTGTCCAAATGTGTCCATGAGTTGATATGTATGCATGGTTCTAAATGACAAAGTATGCCTTAGTGATCATGCATGGACCTTGCAATGTTTGTCTAGTTAGGTAAAAATGATTGATGTTGATGATGTGTTTATCATGTTTAAGTGGTAATATGAGGGTTCACAAGTGATTGGTGTACTTATTGAAGTGAAAGGAATCCATTTGAGTAGTCTTGTGAAGCTCTAGGTTATCCTAGTCATCTTGGCAAAATTTCTTGAGTAAGCAAATTGATGACATCAACATTCACACATGTGAAGGTGTAAGAAGAAAGTGGCCACAAGGGTCTATTTAGTTTTGTGCCTAGAACATGTGTTTCAAGTTTTAGGTGTTGACATGTGTCCATTAAAAGATATGATAATGAAAATTTGTTCCCTCAAGTAGATTTCACTATTTTCCATACATAGCCATTTTTGCATTAAAAGTGATCATTGGAATTCAAATATTTGAATTTACAAAGTAAAACTTGTCTACAATGTTTTATCTATAAATTTTGATGATGGATGAATTTGATGATGGACTGAAAATAAAATTCATATATAACTTAAAAGGTAAATCCAAAAAAAAAATGATTTGGAGGTTTGACTGGTCATATAATTGCATTTATTATGGTTTAAAGATGACTAAAGGTTTGAATTTCTTTTGCAAGTGACATAAGAAGGATATTTGAGTTTTTATTGATGGTATTTGAATGTTTCAAGTTCAATTATCTATTAGAGAGTTTTATATACTCATCGAAGAAATTTTTGAGGTTAGACCAATCCATCTTTAGTATGAAACATTGCTTAAAAATTGACTTCTAGTTCATTCATGGTGTTTTCATGTACAAGGCAAATGATTAAAAGTATTTTAATATGAAAATGTGAATAGTGATAAATTCAATCACTTGAGGATGTCTTAAGGTTCATGTGGCATGGACCTATGTGATTTTAAGTGGTCATGAGTTTCTATTTTTACTTAGTGAAGTGTTCAAAAGATGAATAGGTCTCCATGGACCTAAAATGGATACTTATGCCTAATTTAAAGGTGTTATTTCTTAAGGGTGACCTATGAATGTTATGGTCAACCTATATAGGTAGTGTTGATATTTTTATAAGTGGGATATAAACTTTAAGGGTTAATCAATGTCTTGTGGCCAATGAAGAAGGTGGTGATCATGAAGGCTCTATAAAGAGCATGAACAAAGATGAAGGTTTATAGAGTTAATGAGCAAAGAAAAGAGGAGTGTGAATATGCTTGATGGATGAAATAAAGATTAGAGTAGTGTGAGAGATTTGTGTGTGACCTATTGGTCATATTTTTTATTTTTTAATAGTGTTTTGTAGGTTTGATGATTGATGATGAGAGAATAAGTGTAGATTGATATAAAAGGTTGTTTTAGATGCATTGCTTGTGTGTGAAGGATTAATAAAGTGTGATAGGTTGAAGAGAGTTTTTATTAATTTTTCCTCCATCAAATTAGAAGGAAATCAGAGTTGTATAGGTGATGATATCAGAAGGTGTTGTGTGGGTACTCAATATCTAAGACAAGTGGGTGTTTGTATGTGCTTAGGGGTTGGTACTCTTTGTTGAATGGGTGATTCACTAAAGTCTCTTGTTTGTGATATATTATGGGATTCTAGTCTGTGTTTATAGGATTGTGAGTTGTTTTTATCACCCATGAGGGTTTCCCACATAATTCATGTGTTATGTTCTTTGATATTACGTTATATTCTCTGGTCATTGTAATGAATAGTTTATATGCTTCATAAATGCTTATCTCAAATGGTTACAAGTTTAAAGGATTGGAGATTAATTTTAATTTATTTCATCATTAATTCACCCCCCATTCTTAGTGATTGTACTTATAATAATTGGTATCAGATCCACACCATTTTTACAAAGTTTAACCACTCGAAGGTGATCAAAGGAACAATGCTTAGTCATCAAACACAAGGTCATTTATCCAGTAAGTAATAACCACTATTAAATAAATATAAATGTGATTTTTTTAGTGTAATGTTGAAGACATACATCATGTATTTAGGTTTTGACATTTGGCAATCTATTATGGATAGGTATTCTATGCACCCTACTCCTTCATCTAGTGTAGCTAAAAATAAGTTGAGTGAGAATAATACTAAATATATGAATTTTATCATTTATGGCCTATCATAGGCTAATTTCACCAAGGTAATCCATTTCAATTATACCAAGGAAATCTAGGACAAATTATAGATCATATATGAAGGGGATTCAAATGTTAAGTTATCTAAATTATAGACATACTAAAATCAATTTGAGTGCCTCAAAATGAAGGAAGAAGATATTGTGGCATCCTATCTTCTAATGTTTGATGAGGTGGTGAACATGATCAAATGTCTTGGGGAAGATATTTAAGAATCTACTGTAGTATAACAAGTATTAATGTCTCTCAACCTCAAGTTTGATTTAAAAATTTATGCCATATAAGAAATTCATTATCTCACCAAGATGAAGATGGATGAATTACATGGCATCCTTAATACCTGTTGGATGATAGTTAATGAGTACAAACCACTAAAGAAGGAAGCAACCTTCAATGTGATCAAGGAGATAAAGGAAAGAAGATCAAGTTAATTCTTGAATACTTTGATCTTAGTGAAGATCAACTTAAAGCCATGATTATAATAAAATTAGATGTAAGATCCAGTAAATATGAAGGAAAGATTCATTCTAAATGTTTTTCATGTGGTAAATTTGGTCATTTTGTAGCTAAGTGCCCAGATAGATATATGTATAAACATAAGGAAGCTCATAAGGAATCGCATGAGGATGAACATAAGACATTTAAGAATCCTAGCAAGTATAAAAAGTTATTCAAAAAGATAAATGGAAAGGAGTCATACAAAATTTGTAAAATTGTTTACCATGTAGAAGATAGTAACTCATGTATAGAAAAAGAAAGAAACACATAACACATTGATGATTCATCTCATGATGAGGATAAGGAGACATTGTTCATGGCTCTTAAAGATGATGAAGGTGAATGTTCTTTGGTAACATATCTCTTTGGTGGAGATAGCTCAAAATAAGAAGATGAGGAATTCACTCATGAAGATAAATATTTGAACAACTTGGAAGAGTTAAAGCTTCTATAGGGAAAGAAAATAACACATGAATCCTTGATCAAGTCCTATGAGGAGCAAATTAGCTCCTTTGAAAAAAAATTGAACAATGAAGTCAAAGAGCATGATGAGATCACTAAACATCTTGAAACTTAGGTTTTTACCCTTGCTAAAAAGATAAACAATAAGGATTAAGAATGTACCAAGTATAAAATAGAGATGGCATCCTTTTAGATGAAAATATATCAAACTATGAGTAAGTTTGAAACATATCAAAAATTTGAGAAAAGTAAAATTGATCTTAATGGCCTATTGATTAATCGAAAGGTCTTAAATGATATGATAGGCCTAGGGTTCCATGAAGATGTTCAAAAGTATGAGAAGATTGAGAAGATAATGATGATATATCAGAAGACAAATCATGTTAAGGAGATTACTAGTAAAGATAAAATCAATGTCAATATGAATAAGGACAACTTCAAAAGCTAAAATAGTTCAAATAAAATCAAGAAACATAATGCAATAAGGTATGATAACTCCTTCAATGGTTACTATTATTATTGTCATTAATTTGGTCATAGGATCATTGATTTCAAAATAAAAGTTCATAGTAAGAGATTTCCATGGAATTATGAGCAAGATAATAACAATCTTGAATAATATCATCACTCAAGATAGTCAAAAAATCCATAAGGAAATCATGACATATTGTGCTATAGGTGTCAAGGGATTGGTCATATTGTAAGGTCTTGCAATGCCTTCAATATGAGATAAAATGATTAGGTGCATAAATGGGATAATTAAAATTTAATGAGTCATCATATATACCATACAAAAGGTATGTTTAATTAAAGAAACAACATTTGTTTCAAGTGTCAAGAGACAAGTCACATAGAAATGCTATGCAGGAATGGTCAAAATTTTACTTCAAAGAATGATAATGAAAACATGAAAAAAGAAGCCATAAAGAATAAACACCCAAGGAGGTGAATGAAAAACATCTTCAAAATGGATTATTTGTCATGATAGAAAAAGGTATTAGTTCAAGTGTCAAATAACAAATATTATATTCCCAAGTGGACAAGAAGATCAAGTAAGATCCCAAGGTAAAAGACAAGAATGAAGTTAAGAACCCATTCAAAGTAAATTTAATGATGAGCCAAGACTACAAGTCAAATGAGAACATGGAGATATTGGATTATCCTAAGTTTTGGGACCTTTAGTCTCTCTATGAAAAATGTTTGTCTCTACTTATTCCTCTTAAGAGACATATTTCATGTGTAGAAGCAAGTGTGTGTGTTTTAGGTGATGTAAAAGAGGTTATAATCAATAAAGAGGTATGTAGAGTTGTTGATTGATCTTTAAGGCCAATGCCATTATAGTAGAGTATTGATGATTTTATGTTTTTAAGACCTATGTTTATCATATAAGGTATTTGGTTAAGAGTGATCAACAAGTTCATGAGCTTACTCCAAAGGATTGTGATGGAAAGTTTCAAGAAATATGTTTAGGGACATTGGTCATCAAGATAAGTTTTAGTCAATATTTAAACCTTAGTTTAGTTGCTAAAATCATGAAAAATTAATATAAGATTTATTTGGAGTGTGGAGATGTTTTTTCCAAGTACATTCAATGGGTTTAGATGTGTTAAGTTGGTCAAAAGAACCATTCATGACCATTTGTTGAATTTGACCATTTTACTCAGTGTTATCTACCTAGTTAGAGCTCATCTCACAAAATTTGTGTATTTGAGGTATATAATGAAGGCCAATTATATTTTATTCCTATGTGTGTTTGGTTCCTTAAAGGTGTGATTATGATCTCATGTTGAGTTGAAGTTGTTTTGGCATAGTGACAGGTGTATACATAGGGTCTATAAGCACATTCATGAGGTTTCATGGTGTCAAAATAAAATTTATGAGTACTCAAGGTGACTTTGTGGTATATAATAGTGTGTTGACCTCATATATGTGTGATATAAGTGGTTTTAGGATTTGAAGGGATTTTGAGGGCAAGTTGAAGAATTTTGAAGGATCTTGGGTATGACAGTCTTTACGTAAGGGATAGTAAGACAAAAACCATGTTCATAGATCTACGGGTTACCAAAGGAGTCAGACCTCAAAAATTGTTCCAATAATGTGATTTTATGATGTCCATGTGTGAAGGAGTTGGAGTTAACCAAAAGGTGGTAGGTTACCCTTATTTATTTTTAATGCCCTAGGTTTTACACCATATGGGTTAGTGACCTTCCCAAAGGATTTGAGATATAAGGATACTTAATATATTTATATGACCAAATGGGTGCTCATAAAGTGATTTATATTCATCTAAAAGTGTATAGTTTGTCTTATGGATGATATTTTATGCAAATAGAGGGCTCATTGATAGATCAATTTGTGAAGGATCTATGGTGCAGAGGAAGAGTAAGATGATTATTGTTTTCATGCATAAGTGGGCATATTCATGTACTCTATATATGTATTTTCAATTCATGAAGGTGTATACACAAAAATCTATGGGCTCTACAAGGTTTAGGTAGGGCTGGTAGGCCTTTAAACAAGGTTTGGTGATACAAATGAAAATTTTGGTCATTTTATCAAAAATACCAAGGTATGATTATTATAATATGAGTTTTTAAATATATTTTGAGAATATTTCATGTTTTTAGTATGGCTTAAACATCTTTTGGTGATCATAGAGTTGGCTTGCGAGAGAAAATTTAAAGGCAACTATGATGTTTCATCATGGTTAGAGATGGTTTAAATGTGATCAAGGGGTGACTAAGCTTAGGTGACTTTGGGGTAGTCACTCTTAGTGTTATTAATGTGTGATCACTCCTATTTCCTTGATATTATTCACTTCTTCTTCATATAGTAATGCATGGTCAAAAAGGAATGTTGTCAACGAACAAGTTTGTGGTAGTCTTGGTCAGAAATGGTATGCACAATGATAGGGAGATTTTATATCATATCTTAGAGAATTTAATTTATTGATTTTGGCTTTTAAAAAATTTATATGTCCTTAATATTATTATTTGATCTCACTTTGTGATTGTGTCGAAGGGCGAGAAAGTGTTTGTAGAGGGAGAAATAATATGTGTATAGCTTTGTTGTTGGATTTCAACACATTTATAGATGTTGACATCGATGAAAATGGGTATATTATTGAGGTTTTTTTAATGATGTATCCAATATGGCCAATTGTGTCCATGAGTTGATATGAATGCATGGTTATCAATGACAAAGTGTGCCTTAATGATCATGCATGGACCTTGTAGTGTTTGCTTGGTTAGGCAAAATGATGGGTGTTGATCATGTGTTGATAATGTTTAAGGGGTTTTATGAGGGGTCAAGAGTTCATGATTTAATTTTTGAAGTGAAATAAATCCATCTAATTAGTATTTTGAAGGTTTAGGTTATCATAGTCATTTGGTAGAATTCCTTGAGTAAGCATATTGATGACATTAGCATTTACACATGTGAAGGTATTAGAAGAAAGTGGTCATATGGGTGTGTTTAATTTTGTTATTAGAATATGTGTTTCAAATTTAATGTCTTAAAATGGTGTTTTAAAAAATATATGATAGTGAAAAGTTGATCTCCTAGGTAGATTTCACTATTTTCCATACTTTGCCATTTTTGCATTAAAAAGTGACCATTGGAATTCAAATATTTGAATTTACAAAGGAAAACTAGTCTACAATGTTTTGTCTATAAATTTTTATTATGGATTAATTTTATGATGTGCTAAAAATAAAATTGATATATAACTTTAAGGTAAATCCAATAAAAAAGATTTAGAAGTTTTGACTAGTTGTATAATTGCATTTATTATGGTTAAAAGTTGACTAAGGGTTTGACTTTATTCTACAAGTGACCTAAGAAGGATGATTGAGTTTTTATTTCTGGTATTTGGATGTTTAAATGTGAATGATATATTGTAGATTTTATTATATTCCTTGAGGATCATCGTTATGGATTTTTTAGGTTTGGCCAATCCATCTTCAGTATGAACCATTGCTTGAAAGTTGACTTTTGGTTTTTTCATGGTGTTTTCATATACAAGGCAAATGATCGAATTGTTTTGCATATACAAAGGTGTGTAGTGATGAATGTAATCACTTTAATATGTATTATGGTTCATTTTGCATGGACCTATGTGATTTGAAGTGGTCCTTTTTCATATATTTTCATGGTGAGATAAATCCTCATTATAATTCTTCAAAAATCATAATTATTCCCATTCAATAATGTATCCTTATTAGTAGATAAACCACTTTTAGCCTGTTGACTAGACATCTTTGATTCTAGGATCTCCTTTAGGTTATTATGCATGCTTCAAAGGACATAATTTCATACCAAAATTTTGAATAAAATTAAATATTATGGCGTATGAATCAATTTATTAAAACTTTCATTCAATTCCTTATGAACCATCACATCAACATGTAGATCAAACAATGCATAAGTTATTACCGATACAAGTATGAAACAAGACTACATAATAAAACACATCATTTATATGGGAAAACCTCAAGGGTAATAAATGATAATGATCCCTTAAAATGGAATACATTAATATAATTTAAAGTGTTAAAAAGATTAATAGGTCATCATGGACCTAAAAGGGCTACTTATGATTAATTGAAAGGTGTTTTAGCTTAAGGGTTATCTATCAATGTTATGGTTGACCTATGTAGCTGGTTTTGATATTTTTTGAAGTGGAATATAAGACTTAAGGGTTAAGTAATGCCTTATGGCTGATGAATAAGGTGGTGATCATGAAGGCCCTATAAAGAGCATAAACAAAGATGAAAGTTTATAGAGTTAATGTGTGAAGAAAATAGGAGTGTGAGTATGATTTATGGATGAATTAAAGAGAATATTAGTGTGAGGGATATGTGTGTGACCTATTGTTCATATTTATGATTTTTTAATAGTGTTTTTAGTGTTGATTATTGATGATGATAGAAGAAGTCTAGATTGATCGAAAAAGTTATTTTGGATACGTTACGTATGAGTGAAGGATTGATAAAGTGTGAAGTGTTAAAGATAATTTGTGTTCATTTATTCTCCATAATACTGGAAGGAAATTATATTTAGAGAGGTAATGATATCAAAAGTTGTTATGTGGGTACTCAACATCTAGGACAAGTGGGTGCGTGTCCATGCTAATGGGTTGGTGCTCCTTATGAAGTGGGTACTTCACTAATGTCTCTTTTTTATTATATATTATAAGACTATAGTCCATGTGTTTATAGGATTGAGAGTGGGTTTTATCCCCCAGAGGGTTTCCCATATAATTCATGTGTTATCTATTTTGATCTTGCATCATTTTATTTATTCATTATAATGAATGGTTTATATGCTTTACGAATTCTTATGTTGACAAGTTAAGAGTTTGAAGGATTAGAATTATATTTGAATTTCATGAATCACTGATTCACCTCCATTTTAGTGTTTTTACCTCTAATAATTGGTATCAGAGCCATACCTTCTTTACAAAGGTTAAATACTTGAAGGTGATCAAATGTATAATGGGTAGTAATCAAATTCAAGGTGGTTTATCCAATAATAAATCAAAACTATCGAATAGATCCACCTATGCTTTTTGGAGTGCAAGGATGAAGACCTACATCATACCTTTATGTTTTAACATTTAGAAATATATTATGGATGCATATTCTACACCCCATACTCTTCCATATAGGGTAGCTAACAAGAATTTGAGTGATAAGAATTTTAAAGCTATGAATTCTATCATTTTTAGAATATAAAAGGCTAAGTTTACCAAGGCAATCCATTACAAGTCTGTCAAGGAAATCTAAGTCAAATTTTGGATCATATATGAAGGTGATTCAAAGGTTAAGTTAAATAAATTATAGACTTATCAAAGGAAATTTGAGGGACTTAAAATTAAGGAAGAAGTACTATGACATCCTATCTCATAAGGGTTAATGAGGTGATGAACATGATTAGAGTTCATGGAGAAGATATTAAAGAAACTATTGAAGTATAAAAAGTATTAAGGTCTCTCACACCTGAGGTTTGATTCAAACAAAATTACTATAGAAGATAGTCATGATCTCAAAAAGATGAAGATGGATTAATTACATGGAATCCTTATTGCCTATGAGATTAAAGTCAATGAGAAAAAAATAGAAAATAAGGAACTAGCCTTGAAGGTGATCAATGAGACAAAAGGTAAGAAGATAAAGTTAAGTCTTAAAGAATTTGATCTTAATGAAGATCAACTTGAATACATGATTGTAAGAAAATTGAGTGTCATCTCTAGTAAATATGAATGAAAGATTCCTTTTAAATGTTTTTCATGTGTTAAAGTTGGTCATTTTGTAGCTACGTGCCCAAATAGAGGCAAGTTTTAACATAAGGAATCTCATAAGGAATCCCATGAGTATAAGCACAAGAAATTTGAGGGTTATATAAAGTACAAAAAGTTATTCAAAATGATAAATGGAAATAATGAGTCATACAAGGTAGTAAGAGCCTTTACCACGTATAAGATAGTAACTCATCTATAAAAGAATAAGGAAACACATCAAATATTGATGATTCATCTCATGATGAGGAGAAGGAGACATTGTTCATGGATATTAAATATGATGAAGGAGAATGTTTTTTTGGAAGAGATCTCTTTAGTGGAGATAGATCAGAAGAAGAAGATGAGCAAGTCACTCTTGAAAAAAATATGAATAACTTGGAAGAGTTGAAGCTTATACAAGATAAGAAAAAAATAAAAAATCCTTGATCAATACCTATGAGGATAAAATTAGATTCTTTAAATAAATATTGAGAAATGAAGTCAAAGAACATGATGAGATCACTCAACATCTTTAAACTCATGTTTTTACCCTTGTTGAAGAGATAAAGAGTAAAAATGAATAATGTGTCAGTTATAAATTAGAGATCAAGTATTTGTATATGAAACTATATAAAGCTATGAGAAAGATTGAAACATATTAAAAATTTGATAAAATTATAGTTGATATTAATGATCTATTGAGCAGTCAAAAGGTCTCAAATTATAAGACACGCTTAAGGTTCTATAAAGATGTTCAACAAGATAAGAAGATTGAGAATATAGTGATGATAGATCAAAATACTAATCATGTTAAGGATAATACTAGTAAAAAAAAAGGAATGTCAATATGAATAAGAAGGACAACTTTAAATTATAAAATAGTTACAATCATATCAAGAAACCCAATGCAATAAAGTATGATAACTCATTCAATCATTACTATTATTCTTGTCATTTGTTTTGTCATAGGATTATTGATTTCAATATTAAATCTCTTATTAATATATTAACATGGAATTATGAGAAATATAATGACAAGGCTAAAGAATATCATCACTCAAGATAGTCATCCAGTCCAAAAGGTAATCATGACATATTATGATATAGGTGTCAAGGGATTGGTCCTATTACAAGGTCTTACAATGCCTTCATTAGGAGATCAAATGATTTGGTGCATACATGGGATAATTAAACTTCAATGAGTCATAATATATCCAATACATAAGGTATGTACAATCAAATAAACTTCATTTGTTTCAAGTCTTAAGAAAGAGGTAAAATATCAAGTTTCTACAGGAATTGTTAGAATTATACTTAAAAGAATGACAATCATAACATGAAGAAAAGAAGCCATAATGAATGAAGTCCTAAGGAGGTGAATGAAAAATAAGTTTAAAATGGATTATTTGTCATGATAGGGCAAGGTACAAGTTCAAGTGTAAAATAAAAAGTATTATCTACCCAAGTGGAAAAGAAGATCAATCAAGACCTTAAGGTAAAAGGAAAGAATAAAGTTAATAACCCATTCAAAGTAATTTTAATGATGATGAAAGACTAAAAATCAAATAAAAACATGGATATATGAAATTATCTTGAGTTTTTGGACATTTATTCTATTTATGACAAATGGGTGTCTCTACTTATGCTTCTTAGGAGACATATTTCATGTGTAGAAGTAAGTGTGTGATCTCTCGATGATGTACAAGAGGATATAATTAGTATAAAGGTATGTAGAGTTATTAATTGATCTTTAAGACTAATGCCATTATAGTAGAGTATCGATGATATTATTTTGATAATATTTATGTTGATCATAAAATGTCATTGGTTAATAGGGAGAAAAAGGTTCATAATCTTGCTCTAAAATATTGTGATGGAAAGCTTCAATAAATTTGTTTAGGACATTTGTCCTAAAGACAAGTTTTAATAAATATTGGAAGCTTGGTTTAGTTACTCAAATCATGAAGAATGAAGGTAAGAATGATTTTAAGTGTGGAAAGGGTTTTTAAAAGTGAATTTCATGGATTAAAATGTGCTAAGTTGGTCAAAATTACCATTCATGACCATTTTTTTCAATTTGACCATTTTGTTTAGTGTTTACTACCTAGTGATAGCTCATATTACAAAATTGGTGTATTTTAGTTTTATAAGGATAGCCAAGGATATATTATAGTTATATTTTATGTTTATAAATGTATGTGGTGCCTTGAAGGTGTGATAATTATCTTATGTTTAGTTGAAGGAGTTTTGGCATAGTAACAAGTGTATACATAGGGTCTGTAGGCACAACCATGAGGTTTCTAGGTGTCAAAACATGATTTATGAGTATTAAGGGTGATTATTTGTAATATAAGGGTGTTTTGACCTCATATATGTGTTATTTAGGTGGTTTTAGGCTTTGAAAGCCATTTGAGGGCAAGTTGAATAATTTTTAAGGCTCTTGGATATGATAGTTTTTTATTAAGGGGTAGTAGGTTAAAAACCATGTTCATGGATATAGGGGTTACCAAAGGCATCAGACCTCAAAAATTAGTTCAATAGTGTTATTTGATGGCCTCTAAGTGTGAGAGAATGTTTAGGAGCTGAAATTGAGTATAAGTGGTTAGTTGACCTTATTTCTTTTTGATGCCCTCAGTTTTGCACCATATGGGTTAGTGACCCTCCAAATGGAGATGAGGTCTAAGGATATTTAATTTATTAAAATGGGTTATTATAAATTAATTTATAGTCATCTAAAAGTGTATAGTTTGTCCTATGGTTGAGCTTTTGTATAAATGAAGGGTTAATTATTAGGTCAGTTTATGAAGGAGATGTGGCACAGAGGAATATTTGGATGATGATTTTTGGCATGCATAAGGGGCCATACTATTATACTCTATATATGGAGTTTCAATTCATGAAGGTTTATACATATAAATTTATGGGCTCTTCAAGGTTCAGGTGGGTTAATAGGCTTCTAGATAACGCTAGGTGATCCAAATGAACTTTTTGGTCATTTTTTACAAAATACAAATGTATGATTATTCTGATATGAATTTTTTAATATATTTTTTTATCATTTTTCACATTTTTATTATGTCTTTAACATATATTGGTGATCATGGAGTTGACTTATGAGAGAAAATTTGAAGGTAACTATGAAGTTGCATCATGGTTGGAGATGGTTTGAAGGTGATCAATGGGTTCCTAATACCAGTTGAATTAGGGGGAGTAACTCTTAGTGTTATTAAGGTGTGATCACTCTTCTTTTTTTGATATTGTTCATTTCTTCTTCATATATCAGTGTATGCTCAAAGAAGAATGTTATCAATGAGTAGGGTTGAGGCAGTCTTGGTAAGAAATGGTATTCAAAGTAATAGGTGGAGTTTATATCATATATTAGATAATTTACATTATTTATGTTAGATTTTAAAACATTTATAGGTCTTCAGGATCAACATGTAATTTCACATTGTCATTATGTCAAAGGGGGAGAAAGTGTTTGTAGAGGGAGAAAGAATATGTGCATAGCTTTGTTATTGGATTTGTAAACAATTACACATGTTGACATCAATGATAAAGGGGGAGATTTTTTAAGTATTTTAAATGATGTTTCCAAGCTTTCCATGTGTGTTTATCATTTGATATGTGTGCATGGTTCTCAATGATAAATTGTGCCTTAGTGATCATGCATGGACCTTGCACTGTTTACTTGGTTAGGTAAAATTATGGATGTCGATGATGTGTTGATCATGTTTAATGGGTCATATGAGGGGCAAATATTTATTTATTTACTTTTATAAGTTAAAGGAATAAATATGATTACTGTTGTGAAGGTCTAGGTTATCCTAGTCGTCTTGGCAGAATTTCTCGAGTAAGAAAATTGATGATGTTATCATTTTCACATGTGAAGGTGTCAGAAGAAAGTGGTCACATGGGTATATTTAGTTTTGTTCCTAAAACATGTGTTTTAAATTTAATTTGTTGAAATTGTCTCTATAAAAATATATGATAGTGAAAATTTTCTCTCCCAAGTAGATTTCACTATTTTCTATACTTAGCCATTTTTGCATACAAAAATGATCATTAGAATTCAAATATTTGAATTTACAAAGGAAAAATAGTCTAAAAGTTCTTTTCTATAATTTTTATTATTTATGAATTTGGTTATGTATTAAAAAATAAAGTGGTAGATAACTTCAATGAAAATATAATAAAAGATATTTTGAGGTTTGACTAGTCGTACAATTCCATTTATTATGGTTCAAAGTTGATTGAGGGTTTGACATTCTTCTGCAAGTAACCCAAGAAGGATGTTTGACTTTTTATTGATTGTGTTTGGATGTTTTATGGTTAATTATCTACTGTAGAGTGTTTTATAATCCTTTAATATTGTTGATGTTTAAAATTGCACTTGTTCTAACACCAACAATGGGATGTTTCAGGATGTGGGACTTGCAACTTGAAACAACCTCCAAATTTTTAAGAAGCTAGTCACTTCTTTATATCAAGTGTATACTAGGAAAAGGGATAGGAATTTTAATAGAAACACAAATGCAAGAAAGAAAATATAACTATGGTGATGTGCCTAAATGTAATTTGACCTTAATCTTGAGCACAGTGAGACTATATGTATGATTCAATTACATTTAAGAGCAAACAAGTGCATGATTAATGTAAAAGATGGAAATAATAGAAATAGAGACTCACAACATAGATTGCTTTTGTAGTGATACAAAAAATATCAACAAAGGCATAGGGTTCAATCTTCTTATTTGAATTCTCTAGTCACATAAGAGGCATAGAAACACACACAATTATATAAACCTTCCAACTAAGGAAAATGAAACAAAGGCAAATGACATTTCTAATCACATTTTTAGAAAGTCTAAAACTCTTGATAATGTAGTCTAGACTACTTTTGCAATGACATAGAAAGTATCAACCAAGGCACAAGATTCAATCTTCTCATCAATTATCTAGTCACATAAGAGGCACAAAAAAATGCATAGTTACATAAACCTTCCAACTTAAGAAGATAGAACAAAGGCAAATGATATTCCTAGTCATAGCTCTAGAAAGTCTAAACTCTTGACAATAATTATCTCAGAAAATTCTCTCTGGTATCTGCTCATGATGCTTGGTGATCTCTATACCCTTATTTATAGCCTTGGATTCACTTTGGATTGTTTGCTTATTACCAATCTAATGGCCCAACTGAAATCTAACCAAACTGCAAGTGTCTAATAGAAGATATTGTTTGGATTCTAAAACACTCTATCTTCTGGTAGTTCATTGGTTGAAATAGATCATAGGATACTCCCTTCTTTTAAATGAAAGATAATACTTAGCCAATTCCTTGAAAACCTTCTTATTACTTAGGAGACACCAGAAAATGATACTTGGCATGTTCCACAGCACCTACTGAAGACACGCGACACTTTTCATGTAATTTATACTCCTTTTGTGTCTTTGCTTATGAGTGTTCTACCTTTGACACCTATCATAATCCACTTCCTTGAAACTTTAACAGCTTAAAATAAAATAAGACCTACAACCTTTCTTACCTGAGTAACTTGAAAAGGAGCATAGGGATAGGTGGCAATCTCTACTTGCTTCAACAAAGGACACATGGAAATCTCTACTTTACTTATCTAGGGTTACATGGTGGTCTCCACTTCTTCTAGCTACCTTCTTAGAAAACTACAGAAGGTGACATGTGGTGGTTTCCACTTTACTCTATTTATATCATAGAAACAATCAGGTCTCATTTCATATTTACACGAACAGTGACACCTAGCATCTTCCACTTGCTTTAGAGACAAAACATGAGGCCCACCACAATCCTTGTTATATAGATGAATCAAAATGAAGATAATTCAAATATTGACATGTGGTGGCTTTCACATTCTTCTGTTGGGATACGTGGCATCTTCCCTCACTTTTAGAAAAGCAAATTGAGACCTTCTATGATTACCACTTGGTGCTTTTTGCCTAATCTTGATACTTATCTTGAAACCTTTCACTCAAAAGAGATTTGAAATGTGAATGCTGAAATAAAATGTGGATGTTAAAACTTATCACATTCTAATAAATTGCTATGGGATACATGGCACAAACCAACCAACTTATAGAAAATATGAAAGGTGCCTCAGATGATGACACTTGGCAGCTTCCACTTGACTTCAACACTTAGAGAAAAATGAATCAAAAGGAAACTAGAGCCCACACTCTATTTCAAAACTTCACTATCTTGAACCAAAGTATGCAGGGATAGTGATTTGGATCATGCGCTATTGAAAATTAGAATGAAGCGTAGAGTATTTTTTACTCTATAGTTATTTGCGACCCCAAGGACTTTTGAGTTTGCTCAAAAAGAATCTACAACTATTGCATGATCTAAAATCACTATAGTTTTAACTAAAATGTTTCAAATAGATTCCATTTATAGGAATCTCTTCAGGTTCAACTTCCATCATTTCTAGCTCAAATGAATTTTGTTATTTACATGCCTAAATTTTATAAGGGCTAGTCTATAATGCTTCAAACATAGTGTGTTGACCTAGTTTGGTGGCTCTTGCATCCCATTTCAAGATAATTGAGCCTATTTCAAAATGGGAATTTAAAGACCTTTTATCAAAATAGTCTTTAATTATTTTTTGATGCTTTATCAATGAATCATGTGCTACATCCCTCTTTTCTTGAACTTCTAAAAGTTCTGTGAGTCTGACCTGCATGGGGCCATTTTCTTCAATTTTAATCTATTTGATCAGCTAGAGAGCAATAATCTCTATGCTTAGGGGAATTACAATAGTTTTCCCATATACCAATTCATATGGGGACATTTTGATCACCTATTTAGGCATAATTCTATCAGCCCATAGTGCTAAATTAAGCACTTTATGCCACTCCTTGTGATGATCAGCCCCTATTCTTTTGATGAGTCTAATCAGGTTCTTATTAGTTGATTCTACCAAACCATTTCCCTGAGGGTAATAGTTAGAAGAAGTTTTCAGATATATTCCATGCTTTAATGCAAAGTTGGATACTTTGGACCCTAAAAATGCCTTAGCATTATCTAAAATTATGGTGTGAGGAGCCCCAATATGAGTAGTGATCACATTTTGTATTTCTTCCTTGAGTGGTACTACCTCAGTCCATTTGGTGAAATCATCTATGGCTGTTAAGATCCATTTCTGACCCATACTAGATACTAGATTTATCATTCCAATGAAGTCAAGATCCCATTGAGCAAAAGGTTCATCCATAATTATAGGACTAAGAGGCATTGATGCATTCCTTCTCATCCCCACATAATATTGACAAGATTGACATTTTTTAACCAGTTGATAATGATCTATAAATAAAGTAGGCCAAAAATAACCTACTTCACTTATCTTTATAGCTGTGGTCTTTGCAGAAAAATGTCCACCTGATACTCCATGATGCATTTCATGTAGTATTTTCTTAGCCTCATCCTTTTCTACACATCTTAACAATTTGCAATCAAAATTTCTTCTGAAAAGAACCTGTTCAATTAGAACAAAATGAACTCCTTGAATCTTATAGTATCTCCTCTTATTTTGAGGGAGTTCTCTTGGGTAAATCCCATTTTTCATAAAATGAATGCTGCTTGTAACCTAGGATTCCTGATCAACTTCTTCTATTCTAAATACAATTTCTTCTTCTGTTCCTAACTTTATCTCTTAAGATATCATATTTTCAAGATCTTGAGTCATATATTGGCATAAACCCCTACCTCTAACTAATTTAGTGGGTTTGACTTCCACATCATATTCAAGGATCTTAGTTATCTAGTTTGCTCTTTTTTTAGTAATTTCACCCTCCATGATGTATTCTCTAACACTTGGATGTGATACAAGTATCAAAATTTTACTTCTTGATACTATATGCCTAAACTTTTTGAGAGCTTTTACCATAGCATATGCTTGTTTTTCCACAAAGTTAAATCTATTTTCATATTCCCTAAAAGTCCTCGAGAAAAAGGCTATTGGATGCTCTCCCTCCTCTTTATCATTCTTTTGTGTTAGAACATCATCAATACTGAGCTCTCCTTAATATACATACGCTATGAAAGGCTTAGAAAAGTCTAGGTTTCTAAGTACTGGAGCTATTGACATAGATTTCTTGACCTCTTCAAAGGCTTTCCTTCCTTCCGCAGTCCATTTGAAAATTAGTTATTTTTTCAACAAGATTGTCACTGGTCTTATTAAGCCTGCAAAGTCAGATATGAACTGACTAATGAAATTAATCTTTCCCAGGAAAGATTGAATTGCTTTCTTATTTACTGGAAGAGGTAAGTTCATTATAGCTGCCACTCTTTTTGGTCTATGGAGACTCCTTCTTTAGATACTATATGTCCCAATAATTTTATTTTAGGGACAACAAAGATACATTTCTTAAGATTCAAGGATATTCCAAATTCTTGACATTTTTTAAACATAGCTTCTAAATGATCAAAATGATCAGCAACATTCTTTGATAAAATAGTAAGATCATCAAGATAAATCAGGATGATTTCATTTATCAGTTCCCCAAATGTAACATCCATAGCTCTCTAAAAAGTGTCTCTATTATTTGATAGGCCAAATGGCATCTTAGCATATGAAAATGCTCCCCATTTGGTAGTAAAATTAGTCTTGTATTGGTCTTCTTTAGCCAACCAAATCTCTTTATATCTAGAGAAACCATATAGTAAAGAGAATCTCTCTGATCCAGCCATAGTTTATAGAATCTGTTCCATGGAGGGCAAGGGACAGTGATCCTTCAAAGATGCTTTGTTTAGATATCTGAAATCTACAAAAATTCTTATATCAGCATTCTTTTTCCTAATTGGTACCAAATTTGATATCCAAGTTGAGTGTTTGATTAGAAAAATTGTTTTAAAATCTAAAAGTTTCTGCAACTCATCCACCATTATAGGCTCAATCCTTGGATTCATTGGCCTCTATTTCTATCTGACAGGCTTAGATCCTTTAGTCAGTTCTATTGTGTGTTGAATGATTTCTCTATTATACCCATGAAGGTCTTCATAGCTCTAGGCTATGACTCTATCATATTTTTTGCATAATTCAATTAACCTTTCCTTTTCTATTTGAGTTACAGAATTTCTAACTTTTAATTTTTTCCCTTCACTCACCTCAATTTTAGAATAATCTACTTTGTTTTCTTGGAACCTTTTCTTCTCCAGGATTACATCTTCTAGATCAAAAAGGCTCTCTAAAGTGATTAAACCTTTGGGAAGCTTATTATTCTTTAATTTTATAATTTGATCCCCATATGCCTCTTCAATATTTGGTTGCAATTAATCAACAAATTCCCCTAATTATTGTAAGAATGAGAGTACTTGAAAATAAATCTCAAATACTTGCCAATTCTAATCATTGTTTGGGATAGTTGGCCTTACTATAACCTTTACTGACTCATTGTTAACTAATAAGCCAGTTGTTGGATCAAACTGTGAACCAATCTATGCCATCTTATCAACTTCAAGATTTTGAATCTTGGGAACTACTTCAATATTAAAAGCTTCAAAATCTTCTATTAAGTCCCAAATTTTGTGCTTATATGATTTCATCCTAACATTCTTTACTATTGCCTTTTCTCTAATTTGCTTTACTACTAATTATGAATCACCTTTTACTATTAGATTCTTTATTCCCTTTTTCTTGGCTAATAAGAGTCCATGTACTAAATATTCATACTCAGCATCATTATTAGTACAATCAAATTGGAAATAGATAGCCGTTAAATTTTTTTCACCATTTAGAGCAGTAAGACAAATTCCTACTCCAGCACCATTTTTACTTCTAGCCCCATCAAAATTTAAAGTCCAAATTTTTGAATCCTTTTTGGATTCTTGAGTAGTTGGCTTTTCTTTCCTTAAAACATTTGGGATTTCATGGTCCTCATCAAAAATAACATAAGTGCCTAGACCAATAGAGTTATGATTTTCATATGGGTTACTATGCATCATAGCTAACAACTAGTTATTTTCTTTTTCCTGATTATGCTTAGTCCAATCACCTATCTTAGTAAAATAGAAGGAATCTAGTTTGGATTTATTTACCTCTGATGTACTGTTCACTAATGCTGTTATCTGTAGATGAATTGTGTCTTTGAGCTTTATTTTATTAACAAGTCCTTCAGTACATTTGGGCATTTCTTGATTTTGAAGAGCTTCTTATAACAATGTCCTTTGTTTATAAATAGCTAATATATCCCAAATTGATACTTATGTTTGGGTCATCTTCAGTTGATCAACCACATTCATTGATTCTAAAGTTTGAATTCTTGGAAGATTAGGATATCTTGCCCTTTCTTAAATTTGTCCAGGAATTGCTTGGTTCTACTCTGGCTAAAACACTTCTTGACCTTGAAATAGAGTATTCTCCATAACTTCACTATTTACAACTTCAAGCTATTCAAGCATTCTTCTCTTTGATCTAGTATAGTAGTCTGATGGCACCACTGGTTTCTTGGAAGTAGAAAATTCGTTCAATAATATCGATTCTTCATCTTCAACCCATGAGAACAAAGCATATTTTAGAGCTATTTCTTCCTCTTGTTGTAAAGACATCCCTTGCATCTAAGCCATTAAGACCGAATTTTGCATACCAAAAGACTGGTAGGCTTGATTATCACTAGAACTTGAAAACTATCCATCCATTCTTCTTTGTTCTACCACATTTTGTTGCACATTACCCATAGGACAATCTCTAGGTGTATGAGCATTATTGAAAGGAAAACACTAGACATTAGTGTTATCTACATAGTTATTTTGCCCTGGAATAATCTCCCTATTTGAATTGGGAGGAATAGTCTTTGAGGGTGTGGGGACTACAACTAATAAGTTTGATGGCTGAGGGTTATTTTGTCTCAAAGGAACCTGGTATTGGTTTGGCTAAGATGAAAATCTATTTGCTTGATAGCCTTGATATGGAGGCCTAGGGAAAGTATTTTGCTATATTTTTATATTAATTAGCTCATTAGAAAATGTTCTCAAGATATTCTTGATATCATCAAGCTCAGATGACTAAGCGGGAACAATTTATTTATCAAGTGGTTGAGGATATGTGTACATAGACACATGTGGGGTTATATATTTAGGGGCTTCTTGAGGTAATGGTAAGGAAATTTTTGGGAACATGGGCATGGGAGGCCTTAGGGGTAACTTTCCAGCATCTATTAAATTATTCTCAGCTCTGACCACATAGTCATAAGCGTCAGGCAAAGTGTGTCCTCCGAGTGACTAAATCATAACAAATATATCTAAATTCAAATCCTTAAGATAAAATACTATAGCCATACCTGGTAATGGTCTAGCTATAGCAGGGATTCTTTCCCAAGACTTTTGAAATTTGGAATTGAATTCAGTCATGGCTTCTTGTGGTGCTCTTTAAATAGTAATTAATTGCTATAATAAAGAGGACTTATCACCCTTCTCTTTGAATCTTTCAAATAAAATATCTCTAAGTTGATCCCATGTAGAGATGGTATTTGTGGTCAAGGACTAATACCATTCTAGAGCCTTCCATTTAAAAGAAGTTCCTAATAGTCTTATGGCCACATTTTGTTGTGTGACAACATGTATAACACAGACATTTGATATATCCTACAGATGTTTTTTAGGTGTTTTAAAGTCTTGCCCACTGAATTTGGGTAGAGCTTTTAGGGTATTCACTGGGATAGGGTCCCAAGTGACTGGTGGTATTTGGAGAATCAATGGACTACCAGTGTTCCAACTTGCATAATTTCTTGGGGGTATAGGGGATCCCATATTTGCTCTTGGTATTGGTATAAATTGGTTGACTCTTCTTCTTGGAATAATTACCAAAGGTGGCAAAAGAATACCTATATTTATAGCAAATTGTGATCTGGTTACTGGTCCATAGCTATGACTCCTCATAGCTCTCTAGTTCATATGATCTTGAAAGGAACTTCAAGATTGGTCCCACCAGGTGTGCCAAAAACTATTTTAAACATCAAAAAATATCATCTATATGTATTTTGGATGTTTGACTAATCCAACTTTAGTATTAACCATTTCTTGAGAGTTGAATTTTGGTTTGTTCATGATGTTTTCATGTACAAGGTATATGATTGAAAGTTTGTACACATTAAAAGGTGTGTAGTTATGAATTTAATCACTTAATTATGTATTATTGGTTGTGTGGTATTGACCTATTTTCTTTCAAGTGGTCTTATGTTTCTATTTTTATTTGGTGAAGTGTTAAAAGGATGAATAGGTATCCATGAACCTAAAACGGATACTTAGGCCTAACTGAAAGGTGTTGTTGCTTAAGGGTGATATATAAATGATATGGTCAACATATTTAAGTGGCTTTGATATTTTTATGAGTCGGATAGAAGCCTTAAGAGTTAATTAATGTCTTGTGGCCAACCAAGAATGTGGTGATCATGAAGGATCTTTAAAGAGAATAAATAAAGATGAGGGTTTTTAGAGTTAATGTGTGAAGAAAAGAGGAATTTGAGTATGATTTATGGATAAATTAAATATAAGAGTATTGTGAGGGATATGTGTGTGACCTATTGGTCATGTTTTTGATTTTATAACAATGTTTTGCAAGGTTGATGACTGATAATGAATGAAGAAGTGTAGATTGAACCAAAAGGTTGTTTTAGATGAATTACTTATGTTTGAAGGATTGAGAAAGTTTGAAGGGTTAAAGAGTGTTTTTATCCATTTTTTTCCATCAAATTTGAAGGCAATTAGAGTTCCAGATTTGTTGATATTATAAGGTGTTATGTGGGTGATCGACATCTAGGACAAGTGGGTGCTTGTCCATGCTTAGGGGTTGGCACTCCTTATAAAGTGGGTGCTTCACTAAAGTCTCCTTTTTGTGATATCTTATAAGACTGTATTCCATGTTGTCATAGGATTGAGAGTGGGTTTTATCACCCATGAGGGTTTCCCACATAATTTATGTGTTATGTGATTTGATATTGCATTGTTTTCTTTGTTCATTACAATGAATGGTTTATATGTTTCATGAATTATTATGTTTAATGGTTGAGAGTTTTAAGTATTTGAATTTATGTTGAATTTATTGTATAAATTATTCAACCCCCCCACTTATCTATGATTATACCTCTAAAATATTTAAATCATCAACTAAGATATTGTAATTTTATAAGCGTAATTAAGATACCAATGATACCAACTACAAGAATTGGAATCTGTTAAGCTATAATAGTTAGACTATGTGGGTTCTATCACTATAATTGATGATATAATTGACGATGGTAATGACAAAAATATAGAAATATTAAATTAGAATAAAATTTTCAACCTTTGTAATAGATCTATGAAATTAAAAAAAGCCTAGGTAGAGGATCAATTACTTTGCCTTAAAAATGAAGATATCAACACACAATATGGTTCTAATGATTCTTTTGGCTATTGTTTTGCATTGGAATATAAATTAGAAGACTCATTATATTATTGAATTGTTCTACTCAAATCATGCAAGATTTAATGGTGAGACTTTATATTATGTTATGCTTGAGGTAGGTATGTAGTTTTATCATGAGACAAGTGAAAAAGGTATGTTATCTACCCCAATAATTATTATTCTATTTATGAGCTCCATTTACATGGAATTAAGTCACACAGATGCCCATGCCTTTACTTAATAGATGATGAATTCAATTTGGTGCCTAATTCTAATGTGTAGGCCATTGTGGTTGATTATGTGATTAAATAAGAAACCAAATGTATGTATACATCAACATACTTTGGTGTTTTAGTAATTACCCTTGATTACACACATGATTCCCATGAAGTTGCAGATATCCCAAAGGATAGTTATTTAGAAGTAGATTTCTTATATGGTAATAATCAAAGTTTAAATTCAAAATAACATTACCAAAATGATCAACAACATATATTGAAAAGTATGATCTCTATGAAAATTGTAATTCATGAATCTCTTACTCATAAAATTAGAAAAAAGAGCCCAAGATAAACACAGTTCTTGCAACTCAAGCTATGTATTTTGAATTTTATAACCCTTGCAATTCTAGCTATTATTGGTCTAATTTTTTGTATCATCCAGGTAATATATTTTTTCATTACTTATTTACGGTGTTTTATCCTAAATACATGAGAAATGATGATGAGTTTCTAGAATGTATGTATCATATGGAGGAGTTATTTATTTATTGTGTCTGGGATGTTTGAATGATTAACCCTAATTTATTTTTTTACAATAGGAGGTAAAGGATAAAATTTAAAATTAATGAATATAAGGACATCCCTACCTATCTCATAAATTTAATACATAAAACCCTTATATTTCCAAAAAGTGAGAAGCACACCAAACATAGTTTCTAAATCTATCCATTTTTTTTGGATTTCCTTTAGAGTAGGAGTAGGAATAAGAGTAAGAGTAGGAGCAAGTTAGATTTCTTATTTTATATAATTTATTTTAATTATATAAGTCATCATGATTTATATAATAGCCTTTCCAACTTTTATAATTTTGATTTCCTTAGTTTAGTTCCCTATTTTCTAGAGTAGGTTTATTATATTTTATGACAAACTGATCAAAATCTTTTGGGATGACCAACTAGTATCCAATTCACTAGAATTATCATCCATGATTGAGTTTATATAAATCCATGAGGGAGGTTCCAATAGAGAGGAAAAGTGTGGAAATAACATAAAATAGAGCACACAAATTAGTTCATTTATAGGTTTTACACCTTTGTGTCTAATATTTTTAGATTTCAGGTATCTAATGAAAAATTAACCATGTTTATATGATAACTAAATACTTATATCAGGTATGTAAAATTTGATCTCATTAATCCATAAAAATATAGAAATATTTCTCATTTCTTTGGATCAAATGCACTTTTTATTTTAGTAATTGTTTGAGGTAATAACCAGTGATATGGATATAATGGGTAGGGACACTTTAGTAAATCATGTTTTCACATGTATCAGCCCACAATGGTTTCTACCTCTTTATCTTATTGATATTCATAAAAAAAAACACCAATGCATACTAAATGGTGATCAATAAACTATAAACGTGATCAAAGACTCACATGATGAAATAAGATCAATATATCATGAATCATTCAAGTTTATGAAGGAATAAAAGGGGAGGAATCAGAGGTATCTATGTTGGTGTTATGGATTTCTAGCTAGTAGTAGACCAAATCCTAATCTTCCTTAGTTTTTAATATGATTCAAGTAAACTAGACTAAAACTTATAGTTTATTCCAAGTCTTTATTAAAGTCCTCAAAATAAGGTTCAAATAAAATCACTTCATCACACACAGATCCAAGGTATGAGCAAGGCTAATATGTTACTTGAAGCAATTGGGAATCTCTTTCATGTTTAATTATTATTTTGAAATGTGGTTCATGTTTGATTTTGGGTTTCAAACCAAATATTATAGGTTATTGAATACTGAGGAGTATTCCCCTTATGAGTCACCATTTTTTGTACTGAACACACCATCACTCTCATTTTTTATAAAATAGGGACCCATTAAAATTGAAAAGGTCTAGTACTAATATGAAAATATTTTTCATCAGAATCCATATGCATATATAGAGAGACTCAAAGGATTTAAAAGTTCATATTCCTTGTGTTGAATATCTTTTGAAGTATATTGTTTGATATAAATGTGATTGCCATTCGCTTCTTATCTAAGTTTTTACTGTATGATTTATTAAAACTAAGGTATTAGTGGCTTTAGGGAGATTTAAATACATGTAAGTTTTCCAATATTCATGAGAATTACTAATTAGGAATCCTATGTTTCAAACTTTACATATTTTTCCCTTTACCAATTGTTTATTTTATGATTTTTGTCTTGGCAACTTTTGTTTGAAAACTTTGTCATTACAACTTTTGTTTAGAAACTTTGTCTTCAAAATTTTTGATATTCATGATATTATTTCATCTTGAATTTTATGTTTCTCTTCTTCCACATATTCATGATTTTCATCTTTATAACTTTTGTTCTGATCTTTTGTATTCACAAGATGTGCTCACAAAAATTGGTTTTCATAATTCGTACACTTTAGAATTTTTTTTATCACATATTTTTGGTCTTCGTGAGAGGTGTTCATCAAATATTTTTAAGTGTCATAAAATTTTTTGTTGTAAATTTTTGTCTTTAGAACCTTTGTTCATGATTTTTTCCCATTGAAACCTTTTATTCTCATAAATTTCAAATTTTACATGTTTTATACTTTGATTATTTTGACATTTCATGTTTTTTTAAAGTGTGACTTTTAGGTCTTTAGATATTTTGTTTGAAACTTTTATTTGTGATGTATGCTCAAAACTTTTTTTCACAATATTTGGTCTTCGGAACTTTTGTTTATAACTTTTTTTCATGAGGTTTTCCTGGAATTTTTTTTCACAAGTTTTTTTCTTCGTAGCTTATCATTGCATTTTATGTATTCGAGGTGTCATGAGAGTTTGTTGACTTAGTCTCAACATAAGTTCTGACACCTGACTTCCAAATGCATGTTATGTGGCATAATTAATTTTTTTCAAGATTAACGATATGGTGACACTTATCTAAGTTAATACCATGGAGATTATCCAAACTAATAGAAATCCTATTTGGTATAACTATCAAACATGCCTCTATTAATTTCAAGTAGGATATTCAAGGTTGTACTCTAGAACAAATAGAGAAGGAACATAGCATTGAAAGGGATAAGGTTAACAAAGTAGAGATATTTTAGATGGGATTTAGAACCAAAAATGTTTAACACATATGTCTATTGGCATAATTCACTAAGTGTATAGGCCATCTCTTTTAAATATGGAGGTGATTAGATTGTAGCATAGTGTTAGATATGAGCATTATTAAGGCCTAAAAGTGAAGAAATAGGCTATGTTTGGAGCTTCAAGTAGTGACTAAGGAAAAAATTCTTTGTGCATGGATAATATTAGTCTCTCAAAGAAGTCATGATGAAACATAGGGTATATTTAGGTTTAGGTAGGATCAAAACTAAGATTATGTTTCATTCACTCCAAGGGGACATATCCCATTTTCCTAATTTAATATCCCAATATAGTAATTTATAATGCATCAAATATAATAAAGAGTTTTAAAAATTTATAGGGAAATTAGGAAGAAATAATAAGGAAAGTGGACATGAAGATAATCTAGCTATGGAATCTAATAGTCTTGGTATTCTAAACACACTCACATCAAGATTATAGACACAAGTGAAGTCATACTAGATAAATTCAATTATATCTAGTCATATCACATGAAATATGGCCTTTCCTCTAATATATTTTTTATTTAGGCCATATATGATGGGTCCAATAACCCAAAACAATATTTGGACCTAAAAAATGAAGTGGAAAGTTAAGGTTGTGACAACTTAGAATTATAATAAGTGTGAACTAATAAGAGATTTAATGAGTCAAAATTTTCAATTCATATTTAAAAATAACCTTGAATAAATGAATCTTACATGTTTTAAATCCAAATTTATCATAGAATTAAAAATAAAAAAGTGTGTGAGTTATACTATTCAGTATTTTAAGGAGATCTAGAAGTTAAGATAATTGGTTTAGGACTATGATTCTAGATTCTTAAACATGGTGAATAAGGTGAAATTATAATTTAGAGACTAAGATAAAGTTGATTAGTTCCTATAAGATATCTAATGAAAGATTTAATTTGTCATTGCACAAGTTTAATTTCGTAGAAAAGCTAACATGAGATCCACTATGATCTAAGTGGATAGAATAAAAGAGTGTGGAGATTACCCTCCTTGTGTTATAAAAACTAATGCTAATCTAGATGTAGTCTTGTAAAAAATGGAGAAACTATCATAAGGAAATAAACCATGAATGTCAATATGGTAAATTGAGTATGGATTATATGGAAATCAAATGAATTAATATCTAAGGGTTAATATAAATTTATGTGAAATACGATGCACTATAGGACACACTACTATGAAATATCCCTAATTATAGTAGTATATACAATAATTGCATGGTGTATTATAAAATTTATAAAAATATAAAAATATTGATGAGAATAATTAAATTTTTCTTCAAAAATTGAAATATGATAATACCAAAAAAATCATAGTAGTCACATAATAGTATTTAGTTATAAAACATAATGTGATGACTCCAAATGTTGAGATCATAACATAAGTTAGATAGGGTTATCAAGTAGTGAATACTATAAATAGATGGACAAATCCATCACTTAAATACCAATATATAATGGCACCTCCATCCATAATACCAATCTAAATAAACACTACCTTCTACATAATTCTAACTAGGTTGGACCCATGTGTCATAGGAACAACAACTGAATTGAATACCTCTTTCCTTTAATAAGTAGTACAAAGGATATTTTAATAAAAAATAAGGATGGGGATCACCAAAAAATTATGAAGGATATTAAGGTGGTTACCAAGATGTTTTTAAATGTGGAAATAAAAATTACATGAAATGAAATAGACAATCTAGGTAACTAATCACTTTTTTCCTATATGGTAAATTGAATCATGTCACACATAATTATCCTTGAAATATGTAGATTAAAATGATTTTTTTCATACTTTAGGGTTGATATACAACATAATAATGAATATATACCTATTTTGGAGATATATATGAAGGATAATATAGTGTGAAATGTTAACATGGTGAAATATCACCCTAAAAACCTATATTTGTTTTAGTTTGTCACTAGAAATGAGCATAATGATTAAGTTATTCTAAAAATATGGACGTTTGAATAAAATATGATTATAAAAGTGTGATATTATAAGTGTGTGTGTGTGTGTGTGTGTGTGTGTGTGTGTGTGTGTGTGTAATAAGAGATAATTCTTATAAATCAAACAACCCAATATCAAGAGAATTCAAAATCTTATGATAAGGTGGAGACATCATAACTTTAACATCTGTGAAACTAAGACATTTCCAAAAACATAAAAAATATTTAATAATTTAGTAAAGTATGTGAAAGTGGGATAAAAATATTAAAAATATATATTTTGGCATGTTAATTATAAAACTCCATTGAATGTGGATGCCAGAATGGATATAGAGCTCATAGGATATGACTCACGTAATGTTGGTTTTTAGTTCAGTAATACCCATAGTATGATTCTTAGATCAATGTGGGAATAAATTATAAGGATAAATTTAAGTTAAAACCTTTTAAATATTAGTTTGGTATATTACCATAGTTACTATTTTGGGCACATACAACAAGCACCAACTAGTGACATTTGTAGCTATTGTGACCTAGTTGGCCTTACCATTGTAGAATAGGAGGTTTATTTATATGTTTCCTAAATATTGTTTTATAATTATATAAAATGTACCATTAAATTATAAATATATATGATGTGATAATAGGTTGATATTGAGATAAAAGATAATACACAATTGGCTAGATGTAAGATAATGGGGCACAAAAGCGGGGATGCTTAAAGAGACATTTTTTATTAAAATAATAATAACTGAACTTGGAGAGAATATTATAGACACTTATAAAAAATAATTTTAAAAATGACATAAGAACATGAATTTTGTGATTTCGAATGTAGTTTATAAATATATGATATTTTTTAATACCCTGAGGATAAACATGTGAAAAATAGATGCATTTATGAGAATAGGTTGATCATTTTTTTGAAAAGATAAGGATATTGCATGTGTATGAACACATTTATTTTGAGTAAACGAATAATTTTTTTTTGAAATTTCATATATGGATAGGTGAAATTTCAAGTATTGTTAAGAATTTCTTTTATTAATTTTATTATATATATATATATATATAATAATAATAATAATAATAATAATAATAATAACAATAATAATAATAATAATAATAATAATAATAATAATAATAATAATAATAATAATAATAATAATAATAATAATAATAATAATAATAATAATAATTTTACAATTCATGGAAATTGGAAAATTGAAATTACAAGTGTACGAACACAACATCTTGACCTTAACTTCATGAAAATAATTTTTTAATCATACTTTACAATGTGAAGATTATTTATATATAATTTTTATAAACTTTTGATTAATATTAAAAAAGTTATAAACGTATTTGTAATGAAATTTATATAGTCTATAATTAGATATGTTGTGTAAAAATTAAGTAATAATTACAAATAATAGTTTGACACTAAAAAAACTTATATATTTAAAAACTAAATTTTCCCCTCTACAAATCTGTATACATATTTTTTAATAATAAAATATTAGTGATTATATGGTTTAGGAAAGATTGAAAAGACACATAAGTTTTCAAAATCATGATAGGGTTTGGAGTAGGTTCACCCCCCCTAGGATTAAAATTGAACCAAATTTTAGGGAAAATCTCAAAAGATTTAAAAAAAAAAAAACTAAAAAGGGTATACGCCCTTTGAGGACGTACCATTTTAATAATAAATGGTCTTATTATTAGATTTGTGAATCAAAAATGGCATGCATGCCTTTCAAAATCATCCACTCCATTTGTGATTCATGAATTTATCTTCATTCCCATGATTTTTTAATTTGTTTTGGTTTTTGAAAACTTCAAACTAGTTTTTACTACTGTAATTATGTAAATTATACATTCACTTTGTCTCAATCACTACAAATTCTTTAAATTTTATTTTATAGTATAATTATTTCAACAAAGATAAATGATGGGGTCGATAAGTTGTTCCAAAAGACCAATTAAAGAGCTAAAACATGAGGACATTCAAGAGAAGAGAGAAAAATAAATAAAAATAGAAGCAAATAAGAGGTCATTCATAAGAGCTTCTAGGCAAGGTGAAGGTATTCGTACACACTAGGTAATATTTAAAATGAAAATAACAACCTAATTCTAGGGAATTTAATTTAGATATGTATTTAAATGAGATAAGAGAACTTAATCAATCCTTTTTGAATGATGAAAATCAAAATTTAGAGTATGTAAGTGATGAATTTGTGATGAGTGACGAAACATATGGATAAATACAATATAATGAAAAATACATCTATAATGAAGTTTTTAAGCATGATTATAATAAACATAAAATAATATCCCTAATTCATGTCTCCCCTAATGAATACAAATTCACATCACCTATAAGGTCTAATGTACCTATCCAACTATATAATATCTCTTATTTGGTTGGAGTGGTAACACTAAAAAATTTAATACAAGATATAGCTCCTACAACCATACTTCTAAGTATAATGCAATGAACACCAATGTATTTGGTTTAAATAGATGAGAAAATAATATAACCTATGGAAGATAAAATGTCAAAAAGATCAGTTTAATCTCATGATCAACATGTATGGGAATATGCATTTGAGAATAAAATTAACATAAAATGATTTCAAATATTTTTTCAATTAATGTAAATTCAAAACATGTACCTCATTATGCATAACTTAGGTTTAAGAACAAGAAATATGGATGGAAGAAATAATGAAATAGTAAAGAATCTATTTATTATTTAAGGCAATAGGTAATAGAAGTAAAATAAAATATATTAATGTGGCAAGAAAATTATTAATGGAATATATATTAAGTAAACATATAAAGCTTAATTTTTTGGTTATATAAGTAAATACTTGAACTTGAATAGTTTTTTTTGAAAAATGCCATAAAAATAATAAGAAGGATTTATGACACTTTCCTCACAAATTGTTGCTTGTTTAGTGGGAGAATCCCACAAAAATATAAGATATTAGTTGAAGGAACTAGATATTTGATTGATTTTTTTTGTCAAAATAACACATGGGTCTCATTTAATGTAAAATATTTTGTTAAGAGAATAAAATGTTCAAAAAATAGTGAGCCACATGCAAAAGATTTTTTGGACATAACCCAAATAAAATTTTATAAAAAGTTTATTGAAGAATTTAATGGCTAATTATTAATTAGCGAAAGGTCATTTGATATGTGCAATCCTTTATAGGTTAAAATTAAAAAAACACACACCACATGTTTTTATTGGGCACATGTTTAATTTGCTATGCAATTTGATGTTTTTTTTCATATACATCAAAGATTGTTCAGGATAAGAACTTTATTTTATGTATTTAAAGAAGATTAATGAGTTTTAAATGCCCATTTGAATTGGTAAATAATCTAAGACGCATCTAGAATTCTTTACAAAAATTTATACCTCACCATAAAATATGTGTAATCACCTACATTATAAGATTGTGTTTGACTATACCTTATTTTATTTGTAACCCAAGATCATCTAAGTGATTGTTCATGTAGTATACAGACCTTAGAAAACCCATTACACTTTGATTATGTTTTTTTTATTAACTTCTCCTTCTATCCTAATCTTTATTTCTTTGTCATGCATACTAAATTACATGAAATGTCACACATATAGGGACTATTACATAGACTGAGTCCTATTTGTTAGTTGCTAAGGTTTAAATGGAGGAATTTTTTAATTTTGTAATGAAACAACCATATATAGTACATGAATTAGGTGTTATATCATCCAATCTTACCTTGGAAATGATAATTGAGTTTATTTTAAACATAGAACACATTCAACTCTCCCTATTTCATGACTGTGATGACATAGGTTCCTATGCTCTCATACATAGCTTCATACATTCATATTCTTTTACATAAGGGATCAAGAGAAACACTTCACAAACAAGACTATAAACCATTAAAGAGTATAAAACATGTTATCATAACAAAAACACTATACTCATTCCAAGTATTCATCAAAATATATGTATAAACAAGACTTTACACATTTTTGTAGAACTTTTACCTACATACCTCCTCTCTAATCTCATCCCCCATTAGTAATTTTCATTTAAACATGTAAATGATTTATGAATATCCTATAAGATAGGTATGAATCCTAGTTTTCTTCAATTGATGTTTAATATTAAGTTTAGATAGCTAGTAAGGCCAAGATCTTCTCAACTATTTTCCCATTAACATAGTTTTACCTTATTTTGTCTTCTTCAATGTAGAATCAACCCTTTCTATATGAGTTCTAAGGTATGCTTATGTTTACATGAGGTAAAAGTGAATTTTACATCTTAGTAGAAAACTATTAATTCCCTTTCCTAAGGTTCATGCCCTTATAACTAACCATAATGGCTTAAGGCCATACAAGTAAATTTGAATATTTGAACATAAGTTTTTGGTAGGGAAACTTTGAAAGCATGCTATAAATTCCAATATCAAGACTCTTAACTACTTGAACACCCATTCATGAACCAAATTAGACTTATTATACTAATTACACTTTAAAATACCCTTTTTAAATCATAAAGAGTCATTCCATGGCTTCATCACAAGATGACTCATCCCTCAAACTATTATACACAAAATTTACATCCTGAAATTGATGCTCCTACATAATTACAATGACTTTTGTATTGAGTCAAATCAATAAAAATCAAGGATGAAGGAAACTATTGAAAGTTTAAAGATGTAGTTTGAAAGTTTTAAGATGGTGTGGATAATAAAATATAATCTTAACACTTGGAAATGTTAGTCTCAACCATTTTATATTTAGAAGCATCTTATCAAATAATAACTAGATCCTACACAAGATGTTCATTCCACATTGACATTATAGGTAATACATATGAATATGATAGATACCTCATATAATATGTTATTACACATAATAATATCCTTCCCTTATATAAAACAATTTATTCATACTACCCATGCATATTTTGGAAAAACTGATGAATTTGATATGCAAGTCCAAATTGGTAATGAAATGTAAATTAAACAAGTAAATAGTAAATATCACATGCAAATTTAAAATATACATAATGATGAAGCACCTAACTTAGATTAAAATGTGGATCTTTTTATCCCAATATGAAGTAATAATGATCACTAATCGATAATATGTGTAAACATTAAACAATCAAAATAGAAAATATGCATAGGTAAAATATGCTTATTTTTTGAATAGTATATATGTGTATATGCAAAATTCTAAGACATAATGATATAAAAATAGGAAATATATCAAGAAAACATGCAGACCATAACATGTACATATACAAAATGTGGCATATAGGCATATAATATGGTCCATATCAACATACACCATCAATTTTGCCTAAAACTAGACCCTTAGCACAATAACTATCTCTGTTACTCCTCATTGCCTCTAAATAAACTACACATTATTACCATATATGCATATATAGGGGTTGTTGGATGCCTCAATATGAGGAGAGACTCTCCTATTTGCATGTGATTCACCAAATATTTGATCCATAACCTATTAAAATCATCATGTCTACAAAACATATGAAATATGAAATATAATGAATTAAAATTATATATTGAAAATGATAAATTTTTCTTGAATATTTTTTTAAAAAATGATTCTAGACTCACCATATTCCACCTAAATGGTTTTCTAAGGATACGATATCACATATATACCAATGATTGAGAATTTGATAGATCATATATATATATATATATATATATATATATATATCATTAAAACTATATGTGTATCCATTTATGTAAATATAACATATAATATAATTAATCAAAGATTAAAAAAATTTACTATATGTTCTAACCAAACATCATATTTGAATCATGACATGATATGGAGATAGTGGATCCTTAGATGTAACTAAAACATTAGTAAAACCTTATTTTTGTCCATGAGGGATGCTCGTAGCATCCCTCATCATCTATGTTATATCCAAAAATTTTACCCTACAAAAGTTAATCAGACTTTCTCAAATTTGGGATAACATGGAACTATCTCTACATACAGATAAGTTACTACAAGAGATATATCTCTAGATTAAGGGATACCTCCCTTGTTGTATATTTTAGGCTCACACACTACACTATACTAATCACTATTTGGGGTGGAAATGGAAGAAATAAACATAAATGTAACATATACTAATGGAGATGATACACCAAATATATCTCCACAAACATACTTGTATTTGCACTAAGAAGGAAGTCTACTAAAATTGATCTCAACTAATATGTTCTTGCATACGTATTTCTACAAGGAGGCAAATTTCCATATAATTACAAAGGTGGGTAGCTAGGAAGACTAATATTAGACATTTATAATCTCCTTCACACTTTAAAATACACCTAACAAACATATACACTTCATGAGACTTGTTAGAATAAATGTTACTTAGATAATGCATATAAGAGCAAAAATGAAGGAGAAAACATTTATCACTTGTCATCCAAATGAACTAATTGACATACTTAGGCAAGAATTGAAGAGACTAAATAAGCTTTAGAACTTTATTCAAAAATGAAAAATATGATTTCAAACTAGTAGGGCTTCTCCATACTAATTATGGATACTTTATAATGACAAAATGGATTTAATATATAGAGCATATGAGAGGAGAGAGAAAGGGTGACATTGAAGAGTCACCATGACAAGTGTCAAGTCTTGAAAACTAGTTAAAATGTAAGTTAAAGATTTAGAAAATAGGTCATGAAGTTCTCTTATATAAGCTTCCATCTAAAACATGACATATTCTTGAAGTTGGTGAAGTGACACTCCCTTATCTTTCTTGAAAGTATGTTCTTAATGAGGAGTCCACTTATCTATATGGAAATACCTTAAAAGTCCTTGACACATATGCACTGACCTAAGAAGATGGAAACAATATTTGTGAAGTCATTATACATCCCTCAACTAATGACTTTCTCTTTTCCAATTGTCATTCACATCTTTGTAGTCGATCATTAGCTCTATAGGCCTAATTTTTCACACTTGTCACTTAACTGTATTTCATGCACTCAAAGAGATTCATTGAAGAGGTGTGAGACACCTATTAAGGCCTTATTTTTCTTATATTCCATTAGGTGGACCTTAATAAGATTCAAAATCACACTTCTCATCTCTACTTAGGTAATCACCTTACTTCTCATTGTTATGTCCAAGACTGCCTACAATGAACAACTCCAAAGAGAGGTTTGAATACATTAATAGGGTGAGAATTGAGTATGGGGAATTTTAATACATATTCACACACCCTCCAAAATTATTTTCACATGTCTATTCCTTTTTATACTTTTAAATCACTTTAATTCTTATAGAAAATAGAGCATTTGACCTATTATACAAGTGAAAATATGTAACAATTGAATGTTAGGGAGCTTAAAATAATTTTAAATGGATCCAAAATACCTTATAGGTTAATTTACCCCTTCTAGATGCATTTATCACCATATCTTTCTCATTGGGTTCTTGAGAGGGTTTTAGGTCATTTAAGTTCTAAATGATGATTCATAAAGGTTAAGACCTTAAAATTTGAAACAATTCCATTGAGTTGAAATATAGGACACCCCTTAACTATACCTAAGTTCTTGAGGCACCATACACATTATCTATACAAATATGTGTAAAATAAAATGGCTCTTGAATAGATAACTTGCATTTTAGACACCCCTAAGGTAAATTTAGGCCAAAATGATCAATTTTGAGTTGTTATCTACAAACTACTCAGTCCAATCAACCCTCCACTCTCCCATGAAGGTTCCCATATTTATTTTAAAGATCATATGATCCTATGAATGAAGTTTGGTAACCTCATGGTCATGCCAGGTCCTAGGCCTAGTAGGTGTATATTATGTTTTCTACATATGTGACCTCCTCTGAGTGTTAAAAATTACTTTATGTTTTTATTAACACTTATAAATACTAAATTAAACCTTAAAAATCATTATAAAATATTTTTTTCCCTACCATTTCATCTTTTTAACATTCATGTATTAGGTATGCATTTTGTGTTCTTATGGAATGCCTCATGTTTGAGATAATGATAAACATTTACCCTATTATTATAAACCAAATAAGAACATGGAAATTATTTTTAGGTCATTATGACCTTCTCTACAAATTTTAAAACTGGATGATACCTCTAGAGCCTTGTAACATCAAATTATCTCAAGATTAGCATCTAGGTCTGTGATTGTGTGTGGGATTTTGATTGGGCCTAAAAAGCCTTAGATATGTTTATCTCTATTCATCCTACCTCTTATAATCTCATGAAAGTGTTATTTTATCACTATTATAATGATTATAACTTGTCTATTTCATCCTACACCTTTGTCAAACTTACAAACATAGATTCTCCATTGGCTTAGGCTAGTTTGAGTATGAGCCAAACTATAGGTGTAAATTAGGAATATAAGATATTTCTATAGGTGATGGTACCTATTTGAGCATTATGATTCTAATTAGGTTACTAGGACCATATCACAACTAAATGGGCTCACCTTTACCTTCACATGATATCATGTCTCTATCACCAATTCCCATTAGGTCTACATGTTCAAGGTTCATTTGTTCTAATGGCACTATAGCTTTTAAGTGTTTTCATTAAAAACTTGACTAAGTTGAAATAAATTCAACCACCAGCAAACTACTCTGATATTTATATTTTACTTGTAGGCCTAGGTTTCAATAAGGAATCCATTAGGCTTGCCTAGGACTCATAGACTTTCACTAATATATGATATTTAATGGAGTAGAGTATTTTTCATAAAATTTAAGGTAAACCTTCCCATTCCAACTTTTATTCAAATTGACTGACTATATATCTTGAATTAGATGTAGGTCCTAAATTTATTCCCACAACCAATCTCTAATATGTTTTAATGGCTTAATCCTAATGTTTTTATCTTGAGGATCTTCTCACAACCTTAAAACTCCTTAATACATCAATATGACTTTTTAAAGCTTATTTACAGCTAGTTATAGGTGACATTCATAAGAAGATCTAACTATGTATGTATTTTGAGTACGTTCTAGGCCTTTCCTTATTAACATTGAGTCTTTCAATCATTATATAATGTTTTTGATGATGTATTGAGATCTTATGAATATTTTGAAGTTCTAAACTCATCAACATCCTTATCTAAGCACTCTAACATAATCCTATAGGTCTCTATTAAATATGTTTTCTTATTTGAACTTCTTTATCTTTCAAGTTCCTTGGAGGTATCTCTAATACAATATTCAATGGATAATATTACTAGTAGGGCTATGAGGGGTTGAAGACCTACGTATTACCTTTGACTTGAATCCTTTTATAGAAGATCAAAACATTATAACTACCAAAACATTGTTTTGTAGACATTAGTGTTCACTCCTATCATAATAAGATACTTTTTCCTCTCTTCATATCACCATACATTCTAAACAAGTTAAAATCAACATGAAAAGGAATAACATGTTCTACAAGATTATATCCAATAGTTAGTTCACATAGACCAATGCAAGAAGATGAGAAAACCAAAACATTGGGAATGTGTAAGTAGTTTGGAGGTGATAAGAATCATAGTTATTGTTCATACAATATGGATCACCAATCTTGGAAACATGGCCATGAAATGTAAGTAGAAAGGGAGTATTAATATCCCCCAAGTGCACTCACTCCAAATCCACTTTTCCTATGCATAAAAAATGAAAATCTTTGACCTATTTTGAGTTGGCTAAGAGAATTATAGGAAAGATAAATTGTGTTTTGTCTATTTTGGATCTATTTAATCTAATTTAACCTAAAACTAACCTATGGGGATCTCAAGACATCTTCCTAAATAATCACACATGCTCGATGAGTCACCTCAGTTTGTACAACTATCTAAATCTATATGTTTGTAGATGTTCTTCCTCTTTCTACATTAAATGTATAACTTTTCAATTTCAAAATTATCCTATGACCTTATCTAATAGGTGGTATGTTAGTTTTCTTCTTGAAAAATTTGTCTTTTATATAAAACTATATAATTTACTAACATAACTAGAAAGGTGACATAAAATGAGATTAAGACAAATGGAAAATGTGACCAAGGTGAAAACCTATTGTGTGACCTAATTTAGTACCATAGTGAACATTCCAAACGTATAAAGACCCTACGAAAAGTTTTAATATGCAAAGGGGGTTTACCTAATTTAACCTAGCATGAAATTTGGTCAACAATCTATAAAATAAATAAATGAATAATGTGTGAATCCATTGAGCATGATAAAATATATATAAATATAATATATATCTTAAAACATAGTTTTTTATTTAAGGAAACATAAAATATACATGAATAAATATGTAATTTAAAAGTTTCTAAACTTGAGTATAGGGTACACAAGTGCCAATTATAGCCTCTAAAATAGAATTAAGGCCTGTTAAACTACCCAAAATATCACTAATAATATATACAAAAGGGTAAATTTTAGTAATGAGTATTCATTAATTCATGAATATTTCTTTTTTGGACTTTTGATTTTGGAAATTTTTTAGGGCCATTACATAGATTTGAGCTACCTAAAAATACAAAATATAAGCTATTTTATGGGTCAACTTACCAAAAATTTATAATAATTTTTTGGTTGAAGTTGATTGGTCATGTTATAGTTACAACTAGTTGGTGTGATCATGGTGAAACCATTCAATTTCATGATTTTTATTATCTCACCATTTGGTTACTTATTTGATATCCTCATGTGATTGCTTTTGTTGAAATTAGAATTTGATGGTTACCCATGGCATCATGTTTACTATATATATATATATATATATATATATATATATATATATATATATATAGTAAACATGATGCCATGGGTAACCATCAAATTCTAATTTCAACAAAAGCAATCACATGAGGATATCAAATAAGTAACCAAATGGTGAGATAATAAAAATCATGAAATTGAATGGTTTCACCATGATCACACCAACTAGTTGTAACTAGAACATGACCAATCAACTTCAACCAACCAACTGCATTCATATTTTACTAGCCAATTTCATCTCTACTAAAACTAAATGGTTGTATCTTTACACCAACTGAATGACTACATCCACATTTCACCAACCAATTGCATCCCCAATATAACTAAATGGTTGTATCTATACACTAATCAAAATTTTTTTTTTACTGACCAGTTACATCTCCAATGTAGTTTAAAAATTACATATATACCTTAATTTAATAGTAACATCTTTGTTGAAACCAAATGGTTTCATTCTAGGTCTTAAGTATGTATGGTTAGTGGCATCCTTTAGGAAACCCTTTAGTTGCATTGTGTTGTAATCATCCATATAAATTGCTCATCATTACATGTAGTGGTAATGCTAAAAAGACATGCTAATTATTAGGAAAATCAATCATATTATCTTATTTTAAAGACCAAATAAAAAAATCCCACACAAATTCCATGCACTCAAAATACAGGTAGTTATTAATATTTTCTTAAAGTGATAGTAAATTTGATTTTAACTATTGAGAATAATATCAAAATATTTTTATATGCAAAAATAACCACTAATAATGATTCTATTTCACAAGAAAGATTTATTCATAATAACATGTCATCCCTGAATATTTCATTGATGATGACATGCCACCACTTGAAGATGCTCCCCTATCTATTGATGATAATGACAATGCAATTCAACTGCTAGATGAGATTTATGGTTCTCATCAAACACCAAATTTAGTTGAAAATTCCACTTAGAAATATTTTTGAAGGAAGAGAAGTAGATGGATAATTAGGTCTTTTAAGGTCAAATGGGCATCAAAATTTCCCTTAATTAAACCCATAGAAACTAAAACTAGTTATGATACTCAATATATAGTTGGAAACTAGGAAAGGAACACAAAATGCATCTTAAGTTGGACAAAGTTGGTAAATATTATGGAAAAATATGTGTCAGTGAAGAACACAAATGGAAAAATAACAAGAACACACACACACACACAATATATATATATATATATATATATATATATATATATATGTATATATATATATGTATATATATATATATAAATATATATATATGTATGCATGCATATAATATAAGCACGTGAGTATGAAAATGATCATAAATGTGATAAACATCTATTTGATTAATGGGAAATAATCAAAGCTCAATTTGGTAAAGTTATGCAGGATGATTTAAAGGCCAAATATATACAATTATATATTGTATACCACATTTTAAAAAAGGGTAAACCTATTTTTAATTTTTCAAATTATAAGATTTATTTCAATATAATAGATGTATTGATATTCTAAAATCACATTCGTAGATAAATGTGCTTAGGAAAATAGGAAAATTTCTAGCAATGGTTGAGAAGGAGGATTTGAAATAAAAAGTTGAAAATTCACTATTTATCTCACTGCCCATTGATGAGGTCATAGTAGTTGACATCACATCATGGGTTTTCATGCATATTTATACTTTTGATAATTATTCAAGGCAAACTCATCTACTAGTTGTTTATAAAGTGGTGAGAAATTGTAATACTAAAAACATTGAAAAATTGGTTGTATCTAATTTCAAAGATAAAGATGGGATAGATGATTATGAAATAGTCACCAAGTTGATGTGTGTTTGGGATTATGGTCTATCAATAATTCAAGGGAAAATAAATGGTCTCTATGTTCAAATTCAAACAATAGTCACCATAGATATTATTCTGATTCATTGCATGGCTCATAGGGTGAATCTTTCATATAAAATTGTCAGCACATTTTCTATTGTCACAAAACTAGGAGAGCTTATGTGTGAATTGCATTCTTATATGCCAAGCATTCTACAAATATTTCTAGAGTTCTAGGAGTTACAAAAAATTAAAATAAGAATGACTAATGGTAAAAACACTACTGAATGATGTTGATACAAGATGGATTTATATGTATGAACTTGCATGTAAATTTTTTATAGAATATCCATCATTAGTAGGCTTTAATTAAATATCATAGGGAAGTTAATGAAGTAAAAGATCTATTATATGATTTAACATATTTAGAAACATTACTGATAATATGCAAAATTATTTAAATGTTGAAGGAAATTAATTATTTAATGAAACATTCTTAGGAGAGATCCATGTATATTTTTGACTTCATATGGTTGAGAAAATAAGTATGTCAATCTCTAGATATATTATACACATGGAATGAAAATTTTTGGAGACTAGTTTTTAGGAATTGGAAATTTTTGATAGATTTTAAAAATATTTAAAGCTATTTAAAATTAAATATCAATGATCATCTTTGTGTCATGGTTAATGTCAAGGAGATACCAATGTATGTTTTCTATAGAAGACTTGATTTTATGGGAGCTGAAACTATAGAAGTGCCTATAACACATCTTCTATATGATACTATTATATTTGAAATATAGATAAAATTGAGTAGAATTTCATAAAATTTATTTTTTAAAATCATAGATCAATTTCAAAGGGATGATTTTTTGGAGGCTATGGCAGTTATAAATCCCATATTTTTGAACAATAATAGTGGTCAACAACTAATAAGCAATATATTTCAAAAATACACGGGTTCTATTATTAAGCATATTAGTAAATTTGTCGAGGTCAATGGATTTCAAAATATAGGTATTTTTATATATTGTTTATTGATATCCTAGTCAACACAATTCAAAACTATAATGTTTGACCAATATCATTGTCTAGGAAAACCAAAAAAAATAGTGTAATTACATGGCTATGGACTTTTTTTAATCCTAATAGCATCTTGTAGGAAAGTATTAATGAATATTTCCAATTATATAGATTATTTCAAATAATTATTTTGGACTCAATGGAAGATTAAAGATTATTTAGTGCATTATATTTCATTAAGTCAAAACTTTAAAACATATTGGATAAAAATCTAGACACATGTTTGACATTGTATGTTTCATGTTATGTTGTGGACATGTTTCGTTATGAAAGAGATATGGAAACATAAATTTCTCTAACTAAATAAATAGGCATCAGTAATATGGTGACCAATAAATAAGATGTATTTATTGACACTAAATATGGCATTGACATGGTAGATACAAATTTCACTTGTGATAAATACGTTTCTCAAGGATTATTTTAGCTACCTAAGTTATAATTTTATATTTATTACAATTATCATTTTTTGAAACCCAATTTCATATCAATTTTACTACTGTAAAACATTTGAAATATTTAATTCATAAATTTTTTTACATCATTGTCATTTGCTTAATAGATGTTTTCCAGACCTTAACGATTAATCCATTAACCATGCAACTTTCCCTTTTATGTAATTGGTTCTTCAAACATGTCAAAATTTATTTGTATTTTTTAAGATGGTATTGTTAAATGTATATGTTAATTACTTTTGAAAAATCATAAATTTGGTATTGTAGCATAACATTAATAGTTTATAACTTAAATAATAGATTAAAATTATGAATATTGAATTCAAATACTAAGACAAAATAAGTCTACAAGCCTATTGAACAACATGACCCAATTGAGAATAAAAAATATCTTATTGAACCCCTACATCATTACAAATACATATCAATAATTTACATTCATCAAGATATAAGTGTATAATAATAATCCAAGAAACACTTTCATCATTTAATTGGTTTAAATAATCATCAAAATATTATAATCCATTGACCAAAGAGGAAAACCATTACATGGACTCTACATCGTAATAAATCCATACAATCATACCATGTTCACTTCCAAAAAAAATAGACTCATAACTAAATTGAATCATCAAATGCATAACAAAATGTTTTCCATTATCTACAACCATTTTAATAATTGAACAAGATGGAATCATAATATTCAAATTGATTATCAGTCTAAATCCATAGAAAGAAATAATTACATTCCAAAATGTTCTTTAAAACATAACATTGTATTTTGAAACATAATAAATAGTTTACAACATCATAAAATACTATTTTTTATAAAGACTCATCATCCACTTTCTCATAACCATCCTTTTAAATTCCTACCTTCCCTTCCTCTATGTCATCCTTTTAATATGCATGCCCTTTCAAGATCCACTGAAATAGAGTTAATATTTGCAAGATTTTCTATTTCTTCATTTATTGTATCTCTTACTAAATGAAGACTCATAGCTGCATCTATTTTTTTCTTCAATAAAATATTAGGGTCCATTCCATTCTTCTTAGTTATTTTTTTGAGTGTGTTTTTATATTTATTTAATATAACAAAGTTTTCTTTGAATGTTATGACAACATTTAAACTTTTTCATGCAATTTTCAAATGCACATTGAGGACTAAGGCTTCCTTTTTTAAGTTTTCATAATTTTCCTACAATTGAAAATGAAATATAATTAGATAAAAAGTATAATAACTATAATAATTTTACTTAAAATGATGGTAACTTACCAAAGATTTTTCCTTCTCCACATTTGTAATAATGACAAGGTATATGTCTTTTGAACATTTATTAAAGTATGCTTTAGATTTCAAACTTAAATTCTCCAACATGTTTAACATAAAACTCAATATATTTTCATTTTAATCATTATAAATTTAAATTGACTGAGAATTCACTTGACTAAATAAATTATCAGTCTTTATGGATTAATGTTCAACTAATGAAAATAAATTGACTATTTGAGAATATTTGTGATAATGGACATTTATTTATTTTATCAATGATTTATCCTAAAAATCCCAAACTCTTGAATTATTCAACTCATCTATAACACCTTCCTTAAGATTTGAAATTATACTTTCTGGCAATAAATTATTCAATATAAAATTAGTCCTATCATCATCTACCAACTCAATATGTCCTATAATTGGTGGGCTATGGGTGAAGAGGTATAAGGTACATCATAATTAGTTCCACTTGAAACTTGAATAATACACGGGGATTAAAATAAATATCATTGAGGTATTCACTTTAAATCCCCAAATATTCTTCATCAAGATCAATATGTTGTAAACATGTTAATCCTTGTACACTAAACACACCTTCAAGATAAAAATTAGGGAAGTCAGAACTTAACAATTATAGTGTTTCTATGCTCTATGATGGAAATGAAATATTTTTACTCCTGTGAATTTTTTTTTGGTTGGTGGTGGTTTCATAATTTTACTCAAATATTGAGGGTACCCTACAAAAATAAATTATATTTAAAAAGTGAAAATTAAAAAACAAAACATAATGCTAATTTGAAATTAAGCACCTATTACTTGTAGTTGGAAAGAGTATGTCCTTTAATCTATGTGTCATATTTAGAGTCATGGTAGTGGTTTCAAATGCAAGAGGTAATCACTCAATCAATAATATTTCTAATTTAATAAAATTAAATTTAAAAACCAAAAGTTAGAATGTAAAAAAATTAAAAAAAGTGGTCAAGCTCCTTTAACTTCAATCTCAATAGATTCATATGCAACTGCAAAAATATAATAAATAAATAAAATAATATAAAAATTAAATTTTCATGATGCATCATTAATTGAAATTTAGAATTATAAAAAAATGTAAGAGGAGATGATTCATAACAAATCCTTGGGTATTTAAAAATTCAAAATAAATGAAATGATGATTTTGCAGACTCAAAATCTCCAAAACCTTTAGGGGGATGATGCCATTTCAAATTAACTCATCTTCATGTGCTAAATTCTTGATGTCTTTACTATAAAAAACAAATAACTATTAATCTTTAATATCGTAAAAATTTATAAAGTACACCATTCAGGTGATTAACTTGAATGCTAAACTAACCTCCTCATCATTAAGAGACAAAGAATTTACTCTCATTTCTCAATGAATGATAGTTGGAATTCATGTTTTTTGAAGGTCATATAAGGCCT